>NJET01000039.1:0-64338 GCA_002591415.1 Ophiocordyceps australis | reverse complement strand
GAAGAAAAAGAAGCAGAAATGACGGATGCTCGACTGACATGTGTCCATTTCGTATTGCCAGGGCTGCTGCACCTTCAACTCTACCAGAGTTGCATCCAGGCCGCATCATGCCATGTGCAAGACTGGATGGAAGCTCCCAAGCCCAAGCACCGAACCTGTCCAAGCTGGGCCTCTGACCCCTGCTCCCAGACGCAAGGAATCTCCCCGTCCCTGCAGCTTATAATGAGCTTCCCACCAGCAAGTGCCTAAATAGCTGCTTGGAAGCTCGCCCGTGGGCGTATTCGTAAATGTCCTAAGAAATTACTCTTTTTCTCTCTTCTCCTCTCTCGCTCTGCCCCAAAAAAAAGAAGCTGGCTTATATTAGAGAGCCTCCATCAAAACACGACCCATCTTCCTTGCTGCTGCTTCATCCATGCCACATCAAAACCTACTGGCTGTTGTTTTTCCCAGTCCATGGCCTTGGAGGTCGCATCCCTGTGCGCATTGCTCTCCCCCACACCCATCTCGGCTCCGGCTCCCAGCAACAGCATCAAGGCCAAAAGCTTGTTTGTTCCCGGGCAAGACAAGCTCTCATTCCTCAACTCCTCCAGAGACATCTGTTGGCTGCTTGAGTCAACACATTGACTCGTCACATCGCCTGCGCTGCCATCTTTTGTCTTCGCTTCCCAATTGTAATTGGCCTTTTTGAGAAACAGCTGCACCACGCCTTGGCAATTGCACACGAGCAACGCCCGGCCCCGTTTGCATGAAAACATCGCGCCCCCGGCTCAACAAACAAACACTACATTTTGATTGCCGCTCCGACTGCAAACATTGGTCGGCGTGAGCATTTCACACCTATCCGCCAGAGCAGCACTCGCCTCGCACCACTTTCTCCTGCCGCCGGTAGGCTTGACGGCCTCCGGCGCCAGGCCATGGCTCGCAACCTGGGACTCGTCGTCAACGCCATCCTGGCCGTGCTTGCCACCTCGACAGCCATATGTCTCCACATCACGGCAGGCGTGAGCATGGACAGGCCAGTGCTCAGAGGAGCGTCGGCCCTCTCTGCCTTTTTCGAAGCCATTCTCCTCTTCATTCTGAGCTGGGTCGCCCTGGCTCGAATGCCTCAGCGCACCGCAGCATGTGCTCTATCCAGATCGAGGCTGACCATCTGCCTCGCCCTCGAGATGCTTCTATGCACGCTCGCCACTGCCGCATCCGCCGTTGCTCTCATCTGTCTTGGCCAGCCGTCACATGAGAGCGACGGAACCCGCAGCGGGCTCCTGGTCGCAAGCTCCGTGGCTGTAGCCCTTGCTGCTGTCCTGCAGGCCGCCTTCTTCATCACCCACTTTATTGCTGTCCGCCATGTCGCCCCTCGCAACGCCTCTTCCGACGTCGACAGCGAGGCGACGGCAAACGCCAAGCCCAGGGGCTCAGGCCAGACAATTCAAAGCAGCCCCGAGTCTCGCGAGATGGCCTCTCTCGCCCGCAAAGACTCGACCCCGTCAACTACAGGAACAATGAACTCCTTGACCGCGTCCCTATCACAGGCCATCTGTCCCAGCTCTTCGCGCACCAGGCTCCTGTCCACCAAAAAGGAGCAGCGTCGCCCCGTGTCGGTCGACTCATTACCCGACAGGAGCAGCGCCGAAGACTCGTTTGACTCGTGGGACACATCGTCGGTTGACACGCACAACCGCCAAGTAGTCGTCGACCCGCTGTCGCCACCGCTCAAGTCGCGTCTTCTGGAAACCATCCCTGCCAGTCCCACCACAAGCCGCAGCCCGAGCCCGGGCACGCCCACGGATCTGGAGCCGCCGCCGTCGCTAGGATCTGCCAACAGTCCGAGTGGAAGCTCGAGTACGCTGAGGCAACGAGACGAGGCGCTCCTAAGTCCGCCAGGCTCGGCCAACGAGTCTCACATCCACCCCTTGTTCCGCTCCGATTCGCCCACTCCACCGCCCGTGGCGCTTCCGGGCACCAGCGTTGTCGCCTCGCCAAATGCTGGCCAGGTCATTTCGCGGCGCGAGAGCATGCAGTCGCTCAAGAGCCGAAAGCGCAGCGGCAGTGTGCCATGCAGCAAAAGCCCGCTGGGGCGTCAGACCAGCGTCGAAGGCTCCCTGCTGCGGCAGCAGAGCCGTCATGAGCAACCAGCCGTCTTGACCGAAGAGCTGCTAGAGTCGCCTCTGCAGCCGCCTGCGCCTCGTTTTAGCATTTTGAAGGACTGACCATTGTTGGAGCCATTGTTGCTGGAGTTACTATTGCTGGAGTCATTGGTTAAGTGATTGATTGGTTGGTGCGTGATTGACTGCGGCAAGCATCATGATGGGGGCTCAGTAATGACATGTTTGACGTCTCTTTTGTCCACACAAGACGACTGCACGTCGAGGACCAAGATACCCTGGCTTTGCATTTGTATGGGCACTAGCCTAGCACCTACTACTAGTAGTAGCTAGTAGTAGGTTAGTAGTAGGCAATAGTAGGAGTAGGAAGAGGAGTGGTAGTAGAGGTGGTAGTATTATGCATATTGTTGAATGGCAAACCTGCGTGACTGCGCCATCATGCCCTAAGTCTTAGCTCAGCAGTGCTTTTGTTGGTTGGCTCGCTGAGGCGGCGACGTGTGGCTGATGCAGTCTCGGCGAGGTATCTTCCCAGCACAGTAATAGCAGGAGATACATGCCTTTACATACTAGAGGTATCTAATGCCTCCTTAGCCTGCTCCGCGCCACGGCCCGCGGCTGTGTGGCCACTCAGGACTGAACTGGCGGCGCTTAGTCCAGCAGGCAGTCACGGATGATGCAGTCCTCGCTCCTCCCCTCCGAGGCGACAACCCCACTCACCCCCAAAAGCCCCAAAGCCTGAACCTCGATGCCCTGCCCACCTTCCTTGCCTGACTGACCCTGACTAGACAAGTCACGACCCAGCCCTTTTGACTGCAAACTTTTGACTGCAAACCTTTGACTGCAAAACCTTGAGGCCTCCCCTTCTTAGACGCCGCTCCGTCCCGTCGCCTGGCCATAGTCCTAGCGTTGCCATCGCCATCACCAAAGCCTCACTGTCTGCTCCGTGCTTGGCCTGCTGCCGCGCGCTGCAGGCACCGTCAATCTGACTCTATACCTGTCATTCCGACTCGGAGCCTTGGTTCGTTTGACTGCAGCCACCCGCACCGCCGGCCTCCTTCACCATGAAGGTCACCATCAAGGTAATGTGGCCCCATGGTGCTCGCAGCTTTGTCTTGACGCACACGGCCGCAGAGGCTGACTGGCGGAATCTGCACAGGATCTAAAGCAACAAAAGTTTGAGCTCGAGGTAGAGCCGACTGATCTTGTACGTTGGCTCCCTGCCCTGGCTTTCAATAGCACTGCTGACACGTTGCCGCCCAGATTTCCACCGTCAAGGAAAAGATCGCGGGCGAAAAGGGCTGGGAAGCCAACCTTCAAAAGCTCATTTACTCAGGTGTGCCTGCACTCTCGCTCCTTCACTCCTTTTGCTCACTCTTGTCTTCTCTATTCCCTTCTCTTGGCTGACACTCGGCCAAGGAAAAATCCTAAAAGATGATCAGACGGTTGCTTCGTACAATCTCGAGCCAAAAGGCTATGTTGTTTGCATCGTGAACAAGGTGCGACTTGTCATCTCTCTCGCCCCCCCTTACCCACATTAACGTGTCTTCTTGCTAGCCCAAGGAGAAGCCGGCTGCAGAACCTTCGGCACCTCCTCCAGCTACTCCTGCTCAGCCCGCCTCTAACACCCCCGCCGCTCCTGCTGCTCCCGTCCATTCATCGTCTGCGAATACTGCTGCACCAACTTCGCCCACTCCTCAGCGCACCGATGATGCCTCCTCTGCTCGTGGCGACACCAGCGGTCTGGCAATGGGTGCTGAGCGCGCCGAGGCAATGGCCAACATGGTAGCCATGGGTTTCGAACGTCCCCAAATTGAGGCAGCCATGCGCGCTGCTTTCAATAATCCTGATCGTGCTGTCGAGTATCTTTTGACTGTGCGCCTCTGTCCCTTATCTCTGCATCAAGATGGCAAACTGACTTGCTGTCTCAAGGGCATCCCTGACAACGTTCGACAAGAGCAACAGCAGCGTCCGTCTCCACCCACAGCATCTGTCCCTGCCGCTTCCGCTGCCCCTGCAAATGCAGCGTCTGCTACTCAAGGCGGTGACGACCAGCGGTCCGTTAATTTGTTCGATCTTGCCGCTCAGCATGGTGGTGGTAGTCGTTCTCGAGGCTTGGCTGAATCTGCTTCTACCCCGGCCGCTTCTGCTGCCGCTGCGGACATGGGAGACCTGGGCAATCTCGACTTTCTCCGACATAACACCCAGTTTCAGCAGCTACGTCAACTTGTTCAGCAACAGCCTCATATGCTGGAGCCCATCTTGGAACAGCTTAGCGGTGGCAATCCTCGACTTGCTTCACTCATTGCTGCTCACCCCGATCAGTTTCTCCAGTTGCTCGGAGAAAACGACGACGATGACGTGCCTCTTCCCCCAGGTGCACAGGCAATCTCGGTCACGGAAGATGAAAGAGACGCCATTGAGCGGGTTCGTGTCACTGCCCCTTGTTATATTTGTCGTCATCAAAATTCTTACACATGCCATTAGTTATGTCGTCTCGGATTCGACCGTGACCAGGCCATCCAAGCCTATTTCGCTTGCGACAAAAATGAAGAGCTTGCTGCAAATCTTCTCTTCGAGCAGCCTGAAGAGGATGACCCTTCGGCTAATTAATGACAAGTCTACAAACGCGGATCCCGCAAACGACCATGGCTTTTGGGAGTGGGGGAGACGTCATTATACAATGGCCCCGAGGAGTGTGAATCAAGAGCTATGGATTGATGGTTTATGGCATCGTTCATAAGTCAGGCGGCCTAGGTCCAGACACCGAATCCGTCGTTGTCGTCATGATCAAGATTCTACATGAGGTGCTATCTACTCGCTGGCCCTTAGGTTATAGGCTCTCGGCCTCGAGACTAGGCATCAGAGATACTGAGATCGGCATTGCAGGTGGCTATCCTGCACAGGCTGACAAAAGCGAGTGGCCTCTTCTTTAATGGCCGCATACCTGCCCAGTCTTTGTTGCAGCTGTTCAATTCTGATACAATACGCGATGCGCAATCTTTGAAGAGATAACTAGCGTGGCCTTGGTTTGTTTTACCGTATAAAAACTAGTATTAAGTATCTGGTCCTATGCCTTGCAGTTTAGGTACTACTAGATGGGCAAGCTTTCGTGGGGTATCTAACATGTCACAATCGTTGCGCCTAAAGCCAAGAATCCTTCATCCCTACCTACATCATGACGGCTGTACTATGGGTTCCCCATTGAGTCCGTAGGAAACAGCCTGTTTGAATCGTTTCCGGCCCTTCTTCTTTTTAGCGTTACTATCGTCATCAGCAAAAAGCTCTTCGCGCCGCTTGCGCATTTCCTCGGCTTGTTCATCCGCTCTTTGCTGTTGCTGGGCCTCAAAATCCTGCTGGATCTTGCGTTGTTCCGCTTCAATAGTTTCAACGGACTGAAACTCGACGCCAGTGAAAGCACGGTACTCTTCAATATCCATCTTGGTTGTCTTTTCGCCTATGAGGGCAGCATCTATACGTTTTGGGTTATGGCGCTCCTCGCGGTTGAATTTGAGCTTAACGTGCCGGCGATGTTTGCCTGGAAACATTTTCGATATCATTTCAAACTCGGTCCCAAACATTCCCAGGCCGCGGTAAAAGAGTTCGGTTTCCTCAACGGTCCATACATTCGGGCCCTTGAGCTTGGACGTGCTTCTATAGGAGCTGCTGGTAGTTAAGCGCGTAAAGTCATTTTCTTCAATCGTCTCCAAGTCTTGTTGAGTGGCGGCGGCGCGAGCATGCCGATCCATTACTAGAGAGCTCTGGTCGACAATGATCTGCCCGTCGACAATGCGAAACTGAGGGCCCGAGGTAGCAGCTGGAGCTGGAGCTGAAGTTGGCGGCTCCGAGGACGCAGGGGTCGTCGAGTTGGATTTTGCTTGGGGGTCTGATGGAGAAGACCCCAAGGCACCATCGCCACTCTGTGGATGTTCTCCCTCTTTGCCTAGCCTAGCTCGTACACGAAGCTGTCTCTCTCGGTTCCGTAACTCATCATGGCGACTGAATTTCTTGCCAATCCGAAGGTCCTTGGTCAGGTCAGCCATTGTAAGTTGTTGGAGATCTACGGTATGGTTCTCGGCGTCTTCAGGCGTCGGCGAGCGAGCTCTTCTGCTGACCCTTTTAGGTTGAGAGCCTTCTTCAGCAGCATCGCTGGCCTCGCGCTTTCGAGTTCGAGGGCGTGAAGTCGTGTTGTCTCTAGACTTTTCAGTATTGCGTTGACGCTTCTTTGGCTCACTTGTCTTTCTTCCATCTATACTTTGGTCATTTTCGGCTACTATACGTGTCCTTTTCCGTTGTAAACGCTGTTTGGTGCTCGTTACTGGACCGCCTGTTTGTGGAGAGACGGACGGTTCCCTTTGTGAAGTAGCATCTGCATCTGCTGCAGAGCTAGATGTGGCTTCGCGTCTCTCTTCTTCTGCAGCCACGCTTTCCGACCGTCCGAGAATCGATTCAGGGGAAACAGCTGTTGTTGAGTCAAGAGGCTGCGCAGATACAGCACTGGGGGCTTGGGGGTGCAGACTGGGGGCCACTTGAGAAAAGACAGCGACATCTTGACGGCAATGAGTTTGTGAGGCAGAGCCATGGTTGACGGCTGGCTCGAGATTGGGAGGAACTGGTTGTCGAGGAGCCCGTGTGTTTGGAAGCGCTACAGATTCCAATGCCTCAGGCACTACGTCGTCGGGCGGATTCTGCTCTACTATTGTCTGCGATTCGGACAAAGAAACGTGGTGCTCGCCAGGAGAGAAAGAATGCGCCAGCTGCAGCTGGGCTGCATTGTTGAAGTCATGACACGAGGCTGCAGCTGCATTGGGTGATCTTGTGTCGGTCGTGGAAAGAGGCTGGTCGGCTGGCTGGTCGGCTGGCTGGTCTGCTGGCTGGTCTGCTGGCTGGTCTGCTGGCTGATCTGCTGGCTTGTCGGCTGGCTCCGAGGTTGGCGCAGATGAAACGCTTGCGGCTGGTCTGGGACGTGAGATGGGAGCTTTGGGCTTGAAGGCGAGAGAGCCCTTCTTCTTAATCATGGAGCTCATGACTGAAATTGTGAGTGCTAGTTCGGTGAGAATGCATGATGCAAACAAGCAAGCAACAAATGACGGAAGCAGTGAAGCAGTGGATGAAAAGCAGAGGTGCGAGGGCAAGAGGCTCCTAGGCGGCACACTAGTGGAGGCCAACGGCGTACGCGAGGATTAGCCGGGGCATGAATTGGCCAGCAAGCGTCGAATCAGGCGTAGCGTTGGACTAAGCCTCTTTGGTGCCAAGGCCGCGCCTCTTGATTCGCGCAGTCGACGTCGAAATTTCAACTCCTTGTTACAAACGGCCTCCTCCTCTCGTCGTCATCACGTTGCAATTCCGATCCTCCCGCTTCATGACAACGGGTGCTGCTGGTTCGAGGCCTTGACGTCGCTTTGACACGCCGCCTCGCTTCCTAGCCCTCGCTGGATCCGCGGTCTGATGCCTGTTGCAGCGTCACCCTCTGCCCTGCCTCATCCATCTACCCTTTCCAAGATGGAGGACAGGAAGAGGCCCGCTGTTGGCGGCGTCGACGACCTGGCGCCCCCTAGCAAGCGTGTGGCAATCAACGGCTCTAAAGTCAAGGACGAGTCGCTTGAAATGAGGGAGGAGGGCTGGATTGAGGTACGTACGCCACGGGTCCAAACAAGGCCTTGCTTTGGCCCCAGAGCCAGCAGCCAGGCCATGAGCCTCGTCCCCACGACACGCTACTTTGTCTTCCTCGCACACGCACACGCACATGCCCTGCTCGTCTTCAATTCTCACCGAGCGTCGTTGTCGACGTTGATGCTCACCACGCCAGTTTTGATGCTCGTTGCCTTGCGACAGTATCCGGCGGCTGCTCTGGCTCTTTGTGTCCTTTGAAGCACCAGCCCAACGTCTCGTATACCATGGCTCCATCGCGTACACGCTTGGCCTCGAGCCTCGACTGGACGGCAAGGATGCTGACTTTGGGTACCAGGCCTACACCAAGGGCGCCATATATCGCCAAATGCAAGAGTATAGCCGCAAGGCACTGACGGCCGAGTCGCGACTAGAAGAACTTCATAAGCGCTGTGTTCACCACGATGATCATTTGAGATTAATAGACGGCTGGTGGCGCCAGGTGAGTCTTGAAACCTTTTCTGCTTGGCTAACCAGCCCAGGGCTGACTTGGGTCGACAATGCAGCTGCTAGAGGAGCTGGAACTCATAGCTGAACAAACATTATCCTCCACGGTTAGCCCGTCTGGTACGTACACTGTGTCGCACTATCAACAAGCTTTATTCCTCCATCTCGGCTGACTGTACCTCGAGCAGAGCCTCCATACTTTAGCGGCATCAGTTTCAAAGATCTCCACGAATTTCAAAATCACATACAAGATAAAGGCAAGACAATCAAGATGAAGGCCGAGGCGCTGCTCGCCAGATTAGCCGCACAACGCGGACAGCTTGCTCCTGATGCTGTTTCCTTGGAACAAAAATTAACGAGCCTGCTTGCATCTCAAAAGGAGTATCTGCTCAAGTTGGATCGTTTGCAGGCAGAAAAAGAACTCCTTTCGGAACAATTAAATGCTGCCACTCTCAGGTATTTCAAGGCTGAAAAGAAATTGGATCGAGCCAAGAGCGCACAAGTGCAAAAATTGGAACAGCAGGCCTTTGCCAATGCAACAAGACCAGTCGTTGCGTCTGGTGACAATGCTGCCGAACAAACAGAAAGCAATGGCGCCTCGGACGAGCTGCTGCTCAAGTTTGAGGAGGTCACGGCGTCTGCAGCAAAGCAAAAGGAACAGCTGGACGCTGTATTATTCGATGTCAAGACCCTGCAGGACGAGAACTCGAACCTTAAAGCTCGTCGGGATACGTGGACGGACGAAGATTTCCTTAGATCAGATGTCTTCAAGCAATTCAAAGGCCAAAACGAGGACCTCATCAAGCGCATCAATAACTTGGAAGCAACAAACAGGAATCTGCGTGAGGAGGCCGAGAAGCTCCAAGCCGAACGTTCCGCTTTCAAGACGCAACTCGAAGCTGATGCAAATCAGATTACACAAGACCTGGAGCTAGAAATGATGGCCAAGGATCAAGATTTGGCTCGAGTGCGCTCGGCTAGAGATGAGTTGCTCGCTGAGAATACACAGCGAAAAGCTAGTATGGAGCAGCAGAGAGTGGCTATTGACCACATGAGAGAACTTGATGCAGCCAAGGACGACCATGTCGCCGCGCTTGAGTCCCAGCTCGAGCGCTTAAAGCCATGTGAAGACTCGGACATGGCAACACCATCTGATGAGATTGCCGACCTATCAACTGAAGAGCTACGGCAAAGGTACAAAAAGTTGCTGCTCGACTTTCAATCTATCAACCAGGAGCTGCCTTCAATTGAAAAGGCATACAAGAAGATGAAGGACTTGGCACAAAAGAAGTTTCTGGATTTTGCTGCTCTAGAGGAAAAGGTGGCCATCTTGATTGCAGAAAAGAGCAAGGCAGATCAAAAATATTTTAGTGCGCGGAAAGACTCGGACACGCGCAACAATGAGAACCGATCACTGCGACTTCAAAACAGCAAAAGTGCAGAAATCATTGCTCAGCTCAAGGAAGTGGAAGCTCATAACCGAACGCTACTGGTCAACCTAGAGAAGCAACTCGCCGATCTCAAACAGTCAAACGCCGTTTTGACGATGGATAATAAAAAGATGGAGACGACGACTCAGGACTCCGCTCGCCGAACGGAATCGCTGATACGACAAGTGAGCGAACTTGGCACACTGATTAAGACACGGGATGCATCTTCAGCTTTTGTTCGAGAGCGTAACCTGATGCAGGAAACAGAGATGGAGAAACTCAAAGTTCGGGCTGAGCATGCTCAGAAGGATCGTGACAATTGGAGAAGCAAGGCGCTGAGTAATTCATCCGAAGAAGAGGAAATGCTGCGGGCAAGTCTTTGCTTGCTCCCTGGGTACCTCTATGCGTTGATTGCTAACGAGATAATCGCAGACATTTGCTCTATGCACCATTTGCCGGAACAATTTCAAGAACACAGCTCTGAAGACATGTGGCCATTTATTTTGCAACAAATGTGTCGACGACCGCATTACCAACCGTATGCGGAAATGTCCCACATGCTCCAAAGCATTTGACAAGATGGATGTCATGGCTGTTCATCATTGAATTTCTTGTGGACATGTGCTTGCCTCGGCACTTGGCCACGAGATTGATGCGAGTGAAGCTCCTGAAGCTTCGGGCTCGCAAGCTGCCATGGAGGCAGCTGCTCCCAAAGCATGCTTGAAAAGCACTTTGCGATTCGTCATGCACGAAACTCAACGGGACTTGCGCCGTCACGAGAAGAGTCAGGCTCTGCCCCAGGGCACGTGCCTTGGACAGCTCGTTCAGATTGTACGGCCTGTTTGGACAGTGTACTTGTAGGATGTGGGGTTTGGGGTGCCATGGCCAAGTGTATAAGCTGCGAGGAGCGTAACAAACCTCACCTGGGATAGTATGTGTCCCTCGCGCACCACGTCAAAAGGTTGGAAAAACATGGGAAGGCAAGCAAGGTATGGGAGGACCAGAAGGGATGAACCGCTCCTGATGACCTGCCAGACTACTCCCGGCTCGCATCAGGAGTTGGCGGGAATAAGACATATTCATCTAGTTATCGTGCTACCTACGACGCGTGGAACCGAAGCCGGTGCTCTCGTGACGAGAAGAGCTGCCGCCATTGGACGACGACGCAAATGGCGAGGACCTGGCACTGGAAGGGCCTGCACCCCAGTTGCTGGAAAAGCTGGGTTGGCGACGGTCGTCGTTGCGGTTGCCGCGGCTACCAGCCATGTAGCCGGCTGCAGCACCACCTGCAAGTCCACTCCAGAACCCAGGAGTCCATGCCTGACGCTGTGTGGCGTAAGGTTTGCTTCCCGGGTAAGGCGGTGGAGGGTCGCCATCGGATCCCCAGCCAGGCCCCCAGCCTCCTCCTCCTCCTCCTCCCCAGCCATCACCTCCGCCGCCCAGTCTCCAGCCGCCTTGACGCCTGGTGGGATTGTTTCCAAAGCATGCTGCGTAGACGATCCAAGCCAAGACGGAAAAGAATATCACGGCAAAGAGCCAGGCGGACCAATCGGGGCTCCCATGGCCACGGCCAAATGAGAAACCGCGAGAATGAGCAAGTTCAGGGTATCTTTGCTCGCCCTGAGCAGTCAGCATGAGCCTGTACTCGACGCCACATGAGCCCCTGAGAACATAGGGGTCTTGGGAGGACGAGTAGCCCTCGCAAATAACATCGGTGCTACCGAGCTTGAGCTCGGCAGGTAGAGAGGCGACGCAGCTCCATTCGACATCGCTGTCGTCGTAAGAGGAGCCCTGATTGGTGCATCGCATGACATCTATATCGTAGAGTTGGCAAATGTCGCGAGACGAGATGCACTTTAGTTGAGGAATGGGGGAGAGGCGGCGATGCGTCGTCTTGGCGCCATTACCCCGAAGGGTAAGGGACTGGACGTTGGATAAGAGAATAGCATCCTTGGAGCGCAAGGCGTTGGAGAGAAGAGGAAGGGAGACGAGAAGGGCGAGTGTGTCGAGCAGCATTGTTTGATTAGGGTGTGCACTTGAGAGGGCCGGCTTCGATTTGACAACAAGGTAGGCAGTTCTTCTCTTTCGTATTGAATGGGGGGACTCAAGCTGCTACCTGGCGAATAGATAGGGCACGTCCCCAAGGCCCCTGTGCCGCAGCGAAGCAACTGGAAGTAATGAGAAGGTTTGCAAAGGACACCATGTCCTGGCGCACTGGTGGAGGAGAGGCCAGATGCGCTTGCTCTGTGATTGGTGGCGCCATGTCGCCTTGGGGTAGTGGTCGTGTGTGGCTGTGCACTGTGGCTTGAACGTGGTAGTAGTACTACTAGCTACTAGTAGTAGTCTCACACTTTGCCACCACGGCACTTGCTGCTTGCTTGACGACGTGTGCATGGCTTCACAAACGTCGCGACGCCTTACCAGATAAGATGTACAGCATCACAAGCTCCTGTGGTGCCGTGATATAACGGTACATTTCCGAGTCGAATGCAGTGCTCAGTGGAGCCTGAGCGTCAGGTCAGCGGCCGATGGTTAGTGGAAGATGATGCTCCAATGAGCTAGAGCAGCAAAACAAGTTTTGTCGCGATTCCTTCATCTCGCACACGATCCTAGTTTGGCTATGGGCAAGCAGTGGCATTCTAACCTGAGGCACGGCATGACACATGACACACAGCAGGACACACAGCGGGCAGAGAGGGACTGTTTGGCCCTCACTAAAGATATCATACAACGAAAAGCGCCTTCGCGCGTCTGCAGCTAATATGTGGTCATTGGCCCTTGATTAGTAGTAACAGTGCTAATAGTGGCAGTGGTGAAGATGGTCACATGACCACCGAGGCCCTCGTCTCCTGCAGGGCAGCTTGATATCTTGGCACGGGAAGGATTTACGCCGTATGCCTGCATCCTTGATGTCAGGGACCATCTAGCGGGAAATGACACGGCATGATGGGAGAAGAAGACTCAGGATGTATTTTGGAACAAGTTGGGAAGCTGGAGAAGCTGAATGCCGTCTGGACAAGGGGTACCTGTATCTACCTACCCAGATAGGCAAGTTTGTTTCCGAACTACCGGGCCGTTGGCTATGGAGTGGGCGGCTATTCTGCTTGTGCATTCCTCGAGTGCTTAGTGCCGTTGGGACACACAGCTCATCGCATCCAGAGCCCAAAATGGGATTTACAAATTGCAAGGGCAACAAGAAGCGAGACAGGCTGGACAAGGTGCAGAGTAGTATTGAGCTGTCGCACAGCCGATTCTGCAGGAATAGAGTAGATGGGGGATGCTATTTCAATCGGGTACCAGACAACAAGTGCTGCTATCCGAAACTAGATGCTACCGTTGCGTCATACCGCGTCAGCCCATTCTTGCTGGTGTTATTGAGGGAAGGGCTCGAGTCGCGGAAATGAAGTGGAGAGACGCAAGGCAAAAGACAAGACATTGCATGTTTGACACAGGAGGCGAGATGCGGCTCGAGGTCGCCTTGGCCTTGTAACGATCAAGTTGAAAAAAAAAAGAGAAGAAAGATGCTGCTCTCATCAGGCCATGTGGAGACGCGCACGGGGTCGGGTCGCTGCTCAAGCCCGAGAGGGACAACGGCAGGCCAAGTCATCAACCATGATGACGCCAGCACCATGACAATGGCACAGATGGAGATGGGTCAAGGGCGGGCTGACAGTGCACGTATCATGTTCGGTGTGAGACGATGGGATGGGCGGCGTCTGTTGTGCAAGCAAGAGGGTGCCCAGGTAAACAATGCCATGGCTGGAATTGGACATAGTGGTAAGCTGGGTGACTCGAGAGCGCCGCCGGGTGAGTCACTCGGCAAGCAGGCTTTGGGGCATCTGCTTTGCAAAAGCCAGCTGGCGAACGAGACCAATTAGAGGTGGTTGGGTAGGTAGTACTTGGCAGGCGCATAGAGGAGCAGAATGGGAGGCCCAGTACCTACTACTACTACTAGTAGGCTTAAGAGGCAGCAGAGGCAAACATGTGGCGAGGCCAACTACTACTACTACTACTAGCACTAGTACTAAAAATTCCCTTGTTGCGAGGCGCCTTCCTCTGCCTACTAGTGTAAGCCGCTGCATTCTACTTCGCGCCGAGCAGCAGGAGACAGGGGCTATCTGGGGGCGCCTGCCAGCCTGTGGCCCGTGCAGCTGAGGAAGGCTCGACCGTTGGACACGTTGTAGCGATGGCGCTTCGGAGTGGCACTTGCCCTGCTGTCGATCCGCGCAAACAGGGCAAGGGCAGCGTATGCTATTGCTGCCCCGACGGTTTTTGTTTTTTTCTTCATTTCCCTCTTGCCTCTTGCCTGCCCGGGATGCAATGTACCTACTAGCCTACTAGTACTACTACCTAATGCCTACCTAATGCCTACTACTGCACTGCTGCATGTATCTACATGCCTCCCCTACTACTACCTCTAGAAAGCAGTGGGCAAAGGCAGGAGGCAGAGTACCTAGTCCTACTGCTACTACAGTATGTAGTGGCTGCAGTAGTAGCAGCAGTAATTCGTGGAGCAAAGATGCCACCCGGCTTATGTACCTGGGCGTTATTGGCCCTCGTCTGCTTCTTTGCCTTTTTTTATACAATGTCTGTGTGCAAGCCAAATCTTTTGCCTGCCTGTCCAAGCCCATCTTGTGTGCTCGAGGCGTCCCAAATTCCTCTTTTCTCTTCCACGTGGACATACATAATCCAGTACTTGCCACTCACTCCCTGGGTCTTTCCTGCAAGGGCTCTCTGTCTTGACCTTTTCTCCACCTCAGACACTTGTTTCTTGGCCTTGTTTTGCTGCTGTTGGGCACCCGCATCATCGGCTTTTGCACTACTTCAGACTGCTCGCCATCTGACACGTAGCAAGCAGCAAATTTAATCTTTTGTGTCATTGGGGCCCCAAAGCTTCACACCGGTGGTTACTGTGCTGCTTGGCTCAAGCAGCTCTTGAGCGAGCCATCAACCCACTGTACATGACGCGGTGGAACAGCAACCAAAGGTCCAACGAGGCAGAGAGAGTGGCTTCAATTGCATCAAGAAGCCAACAAGGGGCGAAACGTTGAGCTCTGGTAGACCTTGAGGCCGTCCGCCAATTAATATGGCGCGCTCGACTGACGGTACAGAAAAGGCATCTGCCAAGGATTGTGTTACATCAAGCACCAGAAATGCTGAAAGCAGGGACAAGCAGGAAAAGCAGGAAAAGCAGGAAAAGCAAAAGCAAAAGCAAAAACATCAAGATTCTGATGGCTCGTCGTCGCGACAATCCACCAAGGCGGCTGCCGCCCAGACTCGTGCACAAGACATTGACGAGCTCTATCGCCACTTGCCCCCCGAGCATGCAGAGATTCTCAAGCGTCAGGTCTTTACGCCCGAGCTTAGCAGCGGCGTCGGCGTCCTCTACCGCTATGCATCGCGCAATGATTTGATCATTTTGGTCGTGGCGGCATTTTGCTCCATTGCATCGGGAGCGGCAATGCCCCTCATGACGGTTATTTTTGGCAACTTGCAAAAGACGTTTCAAAACTACTTCTATGCCGACGGAACCATGACTTACCACGACTTTGTCCACGAACTCAGCAAGTATGTCCTATACTTTGTCTACCTGGCCATTGGCGAGTTTGTTGCCAGTTATATTGCCACTGTCGGCTTCATCTACACGGGCGAGCACATTAGTGCAAAGATTCGCGAACATTACCTCGAGAGCTGCCTGCGTCAAAACATTGGATTCTTTGACAAGCTTGGCGCTGGCGAGGTGACTACGCGCATTACCGCCGACACCAACCTGATTCAAGACGGCATATCGGAGCGTGTTTCTCTAACCCTGACGGCAATCGCTGTCTTTGTCACGGCCTTCATCATTGGCTTCATCAATTACTGGAAGCTTACCCTTATCCTTTCCTCCACCGTCTTTGCTCTCATGCTCAATGTTGGCATCTTCTCAAGCTTCATGGTCAAGAATAACAAGGCTTCTCTTGATGCCTACGCACAAGGCGGCAGTCTTGCCGACGAGGTTATCAGCTCTATTCGCAGCGCTGTTGCCTTTGGTACCCAGGACCGCCTCGCTCGCCAGTATGACCGTCATCTGGCCAAGGCTGAGTACTTTGGTTTCCGCCTCAAGACTGCTCTTGCTGCCATGGTTGCTGGTATGATGCTCGTTCTCTATCTTAATTATGGTCTCGCTTTCTGGCAGGGAAGCAAGTTTCTTGTCGAAGGCATCATTTCCCTCTCCAAGGTGCTTATTATCATGATGTCTGTCATGATTGGCGCCTTTAACCTTGGCAACGTCACCCCAAATATCCAATCTTTCACCACTGCCATTGCGTCGGCGTCACGAATTTTCAATACCATTGACCGCATCTCGCCCCTGGACCCCACTGACGAGGAATCTGGATTACGTCTCCCTCAACTGCGTGGGGATATTCGCTTGCAGAACATTAAGCATATTTACCCGTCTCGTCCCGAAGTTGTCGTAATGGATAACGTGACACTTGAGATTCCGGCCGGCAAGACAACAGCATTGGTGGGTGCCTCTGGCTCAGGGAAGAGCACAATTGTGGGCCTCGTCGAGCGCTTCTATGATCCCATTGAAGGCAGCGTTCTACTCGACGGACACGACATTAGCAAGCTCAATCTTCGATGGATTCGCCAGCAGATGGCTCTCGTTAGCCAAGAACCCACGCTTTTTGGCACCACTATATTCCATAATATTCGCTACGGTTTGGTGGGAACCAAATGGGAGGGCGAGAGCGAGGACAAACAAAGACAACTTGTCATCCAGGCTGCCACCATGGCTAATGCCCATGAGTTCATCACAGCACTGCCCGAAGGATACGAGACCCATGTTGGTTCCCAAGGTTTTCTCCTCTCTGGTGGGCAAAAGCAGCGCATAGCCATTGCACGGGCTGTTGTTTCGGACCCAAAGAGTATGTCAATTATTTTGAATGCTGCATTGAAAAAGGCACTCTCTTTGACATGTCCCAGCTAACGAGTTGTTGCCTTTTTATATAGTTCTCCTCCTGGACGAAGCAACATCTGCCCTTGATACTAAATCAGAAGGCGTTGTCCAGGCTGCCTTGGATGCTGCTTCCGCCGGCCGCACCACCATTACAATTGCGCATCGGCTCTCAACCATCAAAGCCGCACACAATATTGTTGTCATGTCAGCTGGCCAAATTGTCGAACAAGGCACCCATGACGAGCTGCTTGAGAAAAAGTCTGCCTATTTCAATCTCGTGTCCGCGCAGAATATCGCTGCCACTGAAACACTCAGTGCTGAGGAACAAGAAGAGATTGACGCCCAGGACGAGCAGCTTATTCGCAGAATGTCCAATGCGGGCCTCGAATACATTGCTGACCCCAATGATAACATTGCTACCAAGCTACGACGTACGTCAACTCAAAAATCAGCCTCAAGCGTTGTTTTGCAAGGGGGACCAGTCAAGTCCCAAGAGAGGGCCAAGCATAGCTTGTGGGTTCTCATGAAGTTTATCCTCTCTTTCAACAAATCCGAGTGGCATTTAATGGCAATTGGTCTCGTCTTTGCAGCCATTTGCGGTTGCGGTAATCCAACTGCATCAGGTGAGGCATCCAGCAGAGCGGCCATGGCGTGTCGGGGTTTTGCTAACCAGCGGACAAAGTCTTCTTTGCAAAACAAATCACGACTCTGTCTCAGCCTGTAACTGAGGTGAATCGGCACCAAATCAAGAAGGATTCCGACTTTTGGAGCGCCATGTTTCTCATGTTGGCCTGGGTGATGTTCTTGGCCTTTGTGCTGCAGGGAGCCCTGTTTGCAAAGTGTTCAGAACGACTAATCCATCGCGTGCGCGATCGTGCATTCAGAGCTATGCTTCGTCAAGACGTGGCCTTCTTCGACCAGAGTGAGAACACAGCTGGAGCTCTTACTTCGTTTCTATCTACTGAGACGACGCACGTGGCTGGGCTGAGCGGTGTTACGCTGGGAACGCTGCTTATGATGACAACGACCTTGGTCGGGGCCATGATTGTTGCACTCGCCATCGGCTGGAAGCTCTCTTTGGTTTGTATCAGCACTATTCCTATACTGCTTGGCTGCGGCTTCTTTCGTTTTTGGATCCTGGCCCATTTCCAGCGACGATCCAAGGCAGCCTATAGCGCGTCGGCCACGTTTGCGTCCGAGGCCATTTCAGCCATGCGTACCGTTGCAGCCTTGACTCGCGAGCATGATGTGCTCAAGATGTATCGCGACTCGTTGGCGGAGCAACAGCGTCGCAGCCTCATTTCGGTTCTCAAGTCTAGCCTTCTGTACGCTGCATCGCAGTCACTCGTCTTTCTCGTGTTTGCCCTTGGGTTCTGGTATGGAGGAACTCTGATAGGCAAGGGCGAGTACACCATGTTTCAGTTCTTCTTGTGTTTTATGTGTGTCATTTTTGGCGCTCAGTCGGCCGGAACCATCTTCTCATTTGCCCCCGACATGGGCAAGGCACACCACGCTGCTCAGGAGCTCAAGACGCTGTTGGACCGCAAGCCTGCCATCGATTCATGGTCACAAGAGGGGGAGCGAGTGGCTCGGGTTCAGGGTTATATTGAGTTTCGCGACGTGCACTTTCGCTACCCAACTCGGCCAGAACAGCCAGTGCTACGCGGACTGAACCTCTCTATCCGCCCCGGTCAGTACGTGGCCTTGGTTGGCGCCTCGGGATGCGGAAAAAGCACGACAATTTCTCTGCTTGAGCGCTTCTACGACCCTCTTGCGGGGGGTGTGTTTGTGGATGGCAAGGAGATTAGCACCTTGAACATTGGCGACTATCGCTCGCAAATTGCCCTTGTCAGCCAGGAGCCGACGCTGTACCAAGGCAGCATACGGGAGAATATTGTGCTGGGTAGCTCTGAAGAAGAGGTTGGCGACGACTTGATTGAGCATGCTTGCCGTGAGGCCAATATATACGACTTTATCCTGTCGTTGCCCGAAGGCTTCAATACTGTTGTTGGCAGCAAAGGAGCTTTGCTCTCGGGCGGACAGAAACAGCGCATTGCCATTGCGCGGGCGCTGATTCGCGACCCAAAGATTTTGCTGCTCGACGAGGCGACGTCGGCGCTTGACTCTGAGTCGGAGCACGTGGTACAGGCAGCGCTGGACAAGGCAGCAAAGGGCCGGACGACGATTGCTGTGGCGCATCGGCTGAGCACAATTCAAAAGGCGGACATGATTTACGTGTTTGATCAAGGACGCATTGTGGAAGCGGGCCACCACGCGGAGCTGATGAAGAAGAATGGCCGCTATGCTGAGCTGGTCAATCTTCAGAGTCTGGCCAAACAGGGATAAAGATGATGGAGCATGTCAAGAGAATATAAGGGCATAAATGCCGAACTTGTCGTGGATACGATGAAAATGTCATGCAGCACGTTGTTACGAAGCGGGGTCGATGGGGATGATGCTCTTTGAATAGTAGTAGGTGATGGTTGATTGGCGTTTGACGGGGCAAATTTGTAGAGAAACAAAGAGACAGGAAATTGGACATTGACTGGGCAAGGGAAAGCAGATAGGGCAATACGATGTGGCCGGAAAGAGTAATTTAAAGCGTCTAGGCATAGCGACAAGAAAAGGGTCAGGCCAGTATGGGAGTGAGGGCTCATAAAATGACAGATTGGCATGAGTGCCGAATTGGCAGTGCAAGGAAAGCGAATGCGAGATGTGACGAGGGCTAAAGAGGCTTTCTTTGGTGCGTGGCGGTGCGTCTCGCTTGCGACGTGGCGACCGTGGGAGCAGAGAGGAAGAGAGATTGGGGGAGTTGAGGGGCGGGGAATCGGAAATATGGCTTTGACATGGCATTGAGGCTGTAGAGAGTCATGCAATGTGCAATGACAAGCAGGGACAGATTTGGAAAGAAGAGGCCGATTGTGGACGATTGTGGAAAGGTGTTTCCAGCGGGCGGGCATTGATGGGGCCTTGATGGGGCCTTGATGGGGCCTTGATGGGGCCGTTAGGTTCGGATCAAGGCAGACGCAGAGGCGGAGAACAAGAGGCAGCTGGGAATAATAA
Organism: Ophiocordyceps australis; assembly: GCA_002591415.1. Classification (NCBI taxonomy): domain Eukaryota; kingdom Fungi; phylum Ascomycota; class Sordariomycetes; order Hypocreales; family Ophiocordycipitaceae; genus Ophiocordyceps; species Ophiocordyceps australis. The sequence goes on along the minus strand of NJET01000039.1, from coordinate 44,686 downwards.
AAAGGGGCGAGACTGGACGAAGAGCAGAGAGGCTGAGATGAGAATAGCGGGCTAGATGTAGAGGTTAGTGAACGGTGCACCGTGGACAGTGGAGCAGCGAGGCGCGTGCGGCAGGTTGCGACGGCAAGACGGAAGAGCAGCAGCACGAGTCTGGATATGACGGACAGGCATCTCGATTATTCAACGGGAATGGCGCCATGCCGAGGCGACAATGCTGCGACCATGGATCTAGCTCACCTGAGGGGGTTGCGTGTACGGAGTACAGCGCTGGCTTCAGACTGACAGGTCGCTCTATTGGTGCCTCGTCCATGCTTCTTCGGCCAGGCCTACCTAGAGGTACGAGATGCTGGCGGCGTCGTCTGCGAGCTAGCGACCAATGCACCGCCCATTGTCCAGCGCCGCGTGTACCCTGGACCTGGCCCGCTGAACACCGCCCCGCCTGTAGCTCCCGTTGCCTGAGTCGTGTCCGAGTACTCGGTACGCTGTCGAGGCGCAAGTCTGCGGTACTCGACTACTGTCTACGGCCTATTAGTAGCCGTACTACTAGTACTAGGGGTAGTAGGCAATAGAGAGGTAGTAGTAGTAGTCTATGTATGTGTTTGTATGTACTACTAGTACTAGTAGTATGTATGTATGCATGTATGTTATCTGAAGCTCACGCACGACCCCTGGTCTCTCCTCGCTGCCCGTGTCTTTTCTTTTCTTGCTCCTCGTTGTCGTCGTTGTTGTTGTCGTCTTTTTCTTCTCCTTCTTCTCCTCCGGCCTCCCCCCCCTCCCCTTGCTCTTGCTGGCTCTCTCGTTTCGTCGTCTTCGCTCCTTTTACCAGCCGCCGGTTCTGTCTCAATCCAAAGCCACCGCCGATCCCTTTTGACGACTAAGACGCCCTTTGGTCTTTCGCGCCTCTTTCGCTCTCGCGCGTCTGCGGCCTCTCGCCTCGTCTTGTCGCCCATGCTCACGCCAAGGTACTCACCATTGCTGCGGCCCTCGTTGTTGTCATCAACTGCCGTGCTCCCTGTCCAGCACATGTGAGACTGGCAAGACGCCAAAAACGGCTGGCATCAAAGCAAACGCGCCAAACACCTCCATCTCGCCATTGCCACGTCTTGCATGCAATAATACCTGTCTAATATCTAATCTAGAGCTTCGTCTAGCTCTTTCCGCTCTTTATTGTCCTGGACTTGGACTTGGCCGTCTTATTGCCAAGTCAATTGTGTGGCGCTGTCTCTCGTTTCTGCCCGCCAACCAGCCTTTGTTGCATCTTTTCTCTCCCTCGATCCTCTTGTCACAAGTCGCTCTTGCGCCAATACAAGACAACCATCTCACCGGCTTGGTGTTCAAGGCGACCGCCGCGTCGTTGCCAGTAGCACTGCGCTTGGACCGTCTTTCGCTCCGTCGACCCAGTTCGTCTTGGTCATCGTCCGACCGAAGCCTCCGTTGGTGTCACTTGTCACAGCATCCTCGTCTCGGCTGCCTTGTTTTCTTCTTAGTCCCCGACTCGGGCCGTCATGTTTTGCCCCGCCTGTCTCAGCATTTCTCCATCGCCATCTGATCTGTCCAAAGCATCGTCCCATCCTAGACCCCTCAAGACAACTCGGGCCCACATGTCGCTCGCAGTCTGGACCCTGTTTGCTACTTTGACAGGCTCAAGCTTGGCTCAGCAGCTTGCCTTGGCGCCGCAAGTCACAGTCCAGCCGCCATTGCAAAGCCTTGATTCCACCCACATTCAGACGCCTCCAGCCTGGACGGCACTCCCCATAGCTTCCTGGGAGCAAAAGACTGACGATTCAGCCCAAAGGATTTGGCTTGTCAGGAGAGAGGGAGACGGCACGCAAGACGCCAACAGCGTCACCAAGCTCAACGACCCGCTATCGACGACCATGACCATACCTGTTGCAGAGTCGACGCCTGCTCCCGAGCCATCAGCCGCTCCCTTGCCCGTGCCCTTTGACGATTCACCGCCGTCTGATTTTAAGGGACCCAACTCGGACGACAAGTGCCCCAATTTTATATCCAGCCTGCTTGCCAATCCCACTTTCAAAAGCTGCTACCCTGTATCCATGATGATTCAGGTAGGTCGAGTCTTGACTGTTGCATTCGTTTGGGGGCGTTCTGACCTTGAGCTTGCCAGACATCGAGGGGCTTCTTCGAAGCCGAGAAGCAACTCACGAGCATTGTCCGAGTCTTGGACAATGCTTGCCGCCCCAACGTGGACTCGTGTGCCGAGTTCCTTGACAAGGCGGCTCAGAATCTTACAACCGACGCCAACTGCAAGGCCGAGGTTGATCAGGGTCACTCACGCGTCTTACAAGCCTGGCGTGGCCTCAAGGCCTACAGGGTGCTCTACACCGCCACGTGCCTGCAGGACGAGACGACGAATGCCTATTGCTTTGCCAATGCCGTTACAAATCTCACGACGCCGTCAGATTCCTTTCTCTACTTTCTCCCCTATGGCCTTGCCTTGCCCGGCGCGTCTGCGCCCACGTGCAGCTGGTGTACCAAGCAGACAATGCAGATTTTCCAGGCCGCCTCGGCCAATCGTCAGCACTTTGTCGCGTCAAAGTATGAGGATGCGGCTCACCAAATCAATGTTGTCTGCGGGCCCGACTTTGTCAATTCAACGCTGCCAAAAGCAGAGACTGGGGCTGCTAGTGCCATGCCTGCCCCTCGGCTGGTGTTTGTCCTGACTAGCACTCTGACTGCTGCTCTTTTTGGCTCCATCCTGACACTATAATGTCTCTACTCGCTTTGCTGCTGGTCTTTGTCTGGCATGACTTTGATTTTGACGCCCCGTGGCCCAATCGCCTTGGCTTGCTGCGCCGACGACATTGCTCTGCACTCCTTTTGGAGACATGTTCAAGCCATGGCCCTTTTGATCCAGATGACGTGCCGCTATCTTCTCAACTCGGAGTCTCTCTTGACACAGTGTTGAGGATGCTCTTTCCCTTTTTCTTTCCAATTTCCTATCTTTGGATACCCTTTTTTTTTCTCTTTAGCCTCATTACATCTGCTCCCCATGCACCAGAGGGACCACCTGATGGTACTGAGGAGTAGACAGGTCCAACGCAGCGATTTTTTTTCCCCTACATGGAGGCACATATCTGTCTCTGTCTTCTATATTATTGAATATTTATTCCATCTTATTCAACCCGGCTCTCTAATACTTAGCTATAAACACGACCTGCAAATACAGACGATGAACACAGAAACAATACAAGGTTTGCTGTTTTGACTCGAGAAATCTTCTCTTCTCTTGATAATTTTTTTCATCTCGAAATATATATATATTTTATATATTCATGGAGACTGGAATTGGCGTTGGCACAGCGCTGGAGCTCGGAACTGGCGAGTTGGGACAGAAGCATGGATGGGCGGGTTTTGGTTTATTGCTTGGTATATGGTGACAAAAGGGTAGCATTGTGAATAAGGGGAGCAGAGCGGACGTAGGCGGCCAAAATTTACAGGGAACAATGTGCATAGCAAAAATAGAAACTTGACGTGGGGCGTCACAATGACGATGGCGTACTTGCTACACGTGCAAAGTTTGAAGCACAGTACAGTATGCTTGAACCAATAACGACAGATATTGCAAAGAAACAAAAGTTGGTAGCGAGCACAGGTGGCAATGGACCCCATGGGAGACGCTATGGCGAGACTGGGTGGGAGGATCAGCATCACGAGGTCAGGAAACAAGGCCGACAATCATGACGAGCAAAAATTTGCTTGGTCCAATGGAGGAGCTTTGACATGGCGGGGAGGGTGACATATCTGGCTCCAAAGGGTGCTTCAAGGCGGCGCGGGGAATTGCAAGAGACAAAAGGGCGCATATGACGCAACTGGTGCTCAGAAAAGGACGCGCGAAGGTCTACGGCCACGACACATGCACGGGTAGCTTGTTGACAAGTCGTGTGCTGCTCACCGTGTGGCGTAGTAGGTCGGCATGGCGCAGCGGCAAGACGCTTGGCCGGTGAGGTAGCGCTATCGTGACGAGAAGGGCCTAGGCAAGACGCAAAGCAGAGACAAGAGGGCATTTTTGGGAGGGGGATGCAGTCATGGCTCCTAGTTTTTGTTGAGCCAAGGTGCGAGCGTGCATGTTGCAGGCTAGTAGTAAGCAGAAGAGGAAGTAATAGTAGTAATGGTAGCAGTGGGTAGATTGAGCCACCACGAGGCATCTGGGCAGCCAGTGTCGATGCATGGGCACAACAAAGGCAACACCATGGGCCAATGGCGCCGGGTGCAAGGCAAGTCGTCTCGTCATGAGCATGAGCAAGACTGCTGGGGACCGCAATCCGTCGGGCTTTGGGGGCTCCCCCTGCTGTGTATCCGGCCTCTCGGCTCGCCTCTGCTGGGCTCGAGGCTGACAGTGTGCTTGGGGCGTGTGCTTGATTGGCCACGCAGGACAAAGAGGCAGGCATCCGTCACATGCTGGCTCCGGCAAGCCTGGAGCGGGGGGGACGACCCAGCTACCCGGACAGTTGAGCAGGCGCATGCAACAGTCTTGCTTTGGGCGCCTCTTCTGCAATCTGATCTTGCCAAGAAGGGCTGCAGCCCAATGTCGAGTCCTGTAGCAGGCTGCAAGTAGTACGTGGCTCAAGAGCGCCATGGCAATTTTGAGGAGCGGACGGGCGATAGGGCCGATGACGGACCACGAGGCCGCCTTGAAGGGGCCACGAGGGCCGCCAAGCAGAGGATCCGTGTGCCTGGTGCTTGGCAGCCGAGGCCGAGCTCAGGTTGCATCGCATCTCATCCAGCATGCCACGAGAGCGGCTCAAGTTGCTCTTCGGCTGTGCCAAGGAACGGTCCGTCATATGCCGTGCCAAGTCTTTGGGCAGTGGCCAAGGACAGCAGCTGAGGCAAGAGACAGAAGGGCATGGCTTGCGCCCTTGCTACCGGCGGTGTGCTGTCGGGGTGCGTGCTTGTGTAGCGGGCCAGCCATGTAGCAGTCGTATTTGCAGTCTCTGTAGCATGTGTAGCACCATGCAGCACCTGGTGCATCAGGGTTAGGTTTCGAGGGCAAGGGGGCAAGGGGGGAGCAGGGTACGGGGCAGTACTTGGGCACGACGAAGTTTTCTCTCGCCCTAGCCAGGTGCGGATATGCTTGTTGGGCAGGCTGCTCGCGCCATCTATCCATCGCTTGGTCTAGGCGTGCTGACATTGGATGGCAGCCAGCCACTGATGCCGTCAAGCCAAGTCGACAGGCTCCGAGCCCCAGGCATGCCAAGCTTGGCTGCACGGGGCGAGCGCGTGTCCATGTGCGCGCTAGCAACTCATGCATGCGCCTGTCTCTGGCAGCACATGGCAGCAGCAAAAGGAAGGCAGCCCAAGCATATGGCCAGCGCCCCAACCAGCAACGGGCATAGCCAGCAAGGCGCGAGCTAGGAGCGGGCCCCGCACTAGCGGCGCAAGCCAAGGGGGACTGCCAAGGGGGGACTGCCAAGGGCCACGAGGGTGGCGAGGAGCCGAATGAGGATGCTGACGATGATATGTGACGGGCGCTGTCACTGTCGTCATGGTGGTGAAGGGCTGGCCGAGCGACGCTACTCGAGAGAGCAGCAAGAAGGCGCCAGTGGGGCGCGGGTGGGGTGGGAGCCGGTGGAGCCTGGAGCCTGGAGCCGTGGACGGAGGGAACAAGAGGCAACTGCGGGGCTGGTTGGTGGTCGCGCTAGCCGCCGTTGCAGCTGGCCCAAGCTACAGATATTAGCTCAATGGAAGTTGCAAGCCACCCACCTACATACATGTACATGCATTGCATTGATGAGCCATGTATGGACATGGAGGCAGTGGGCAGATTGTGTGTGGTTTGGTGTAGCTTGCATGTACATGCATGTACGTGTACGTCCATGTGCGCTCGAGCTCGGGCAGACCCTAAAGCTGGAAGGTGCTGCAGAGGAGATGAGAAAGGAGGGATGGAAGGAGGTGGGGGGGAAGGGGAGGAGGGAAAGGGCAGCTTGAGGAGGAGCCTTGACAAGAGCTCCGAGCCGCCAGAGCTACTAGTACTACTAGTACTACTAGTAGTAGGTACTATAGGTACTACTATTGCCCTGGGAGCATCCATTCTACTGCATCCATCTTGTCTCCTCCTTGTTGGCCATTGCTCGCTCATTGATTCTCTTGCATTCTCTCGCATCCACTCTCTCGCCTCCTGGCTGGCTGGCCACTGTGGTCTTGCCAATTGCATGCCGTGACCACACACAGCTGTCCCAGCTTTCGGCCGACACGTTGCTTGCTGCAACGGCGAAACAATGTACGAATATGCTCGCATGCACCGTACATGCTTAGGCACATGTACACATGTACTTGCATACTTGCCATGGGAGCGCTCAGCCCAGCCGGGGTCGCTGCTGCATAGAAGTGCCAGAACAAAGCCGCCTCACCGTTTGGGCTCCCGCACCCACGCAAATCAAGTCGAAGCGCCCTCATGGCTCTCCCGCTATGTGCCTACCCAGTCTTCTGGTTCAAGTAATGGATTTTCGTGCGCGCGCGCCCTCTCTGACGCTACGTAGTATCTTTGCCTTGCTGCTCTCCCCTGCCGCGCCACGACAAGTCTTACCGTCGCACGGGGTGCATGACGATGCGCTGCTGCAGGGCACCAGACAGTACAAATATTGAGAAAAAGAAAACAAGAGGCCAGACACGAGTCTACAGTGTGTTTGACTGAGAGACGCTTTGTTCTCTTTTTCTACCTTCGTCTTTCCCCATTGAGACCACAAGGTGAGATGCCGACACTGCTGCACCATGTAAGACGCCTGTCTGCCTTGGTGCTCTGAGCAACTTGGCACGGCTACCACCTACTAGCTCTATGTATGAGGCATGTATGTAGTACATGCATGCACCACCCATGACTCGGGTTTCTGACAGCAAAGAGCCCAAGTCCGCCAGTGACGATCAAGTCCCTGAATAGCACCTCTCTAGACGAGACGAGTGGAAGCCGGTTGCCTGGAGCGCCACTATCTGCACTGACATGTTGTCACCATAGCATTGACTGAACGTGTGAAGCTTTTCTACACCAAAACGGGCCACTGTGGCCCAGGTCGAGTTGGCTGGCTGTCAGGATCGACATAGCTCTCTAGCACCCCCCCCCTTTTTTTTTTTTCTACAGCTGCCAGACTAGACCAAGTTTGACACTTGGCATCACGAGGCAACCCTGTACTTTGAGGGCTATCGAGCCGGGCCTGCAAGATGGGGCGTCAGAGGTAGAACGGACAAGTCTATTTGCCCAAGTCATAATGGCATTGATTAGTAGCAGCACTTGGCGCCGTCAAGGGGACCAGCACCTCGGGATCGCCCACACACCCTCTTGACTGCTCTGTGGCAAGGGTCCCGGCCTCCCCAGACGTGCTGGTGAATGAGATCTATCATATATCTCTCCTCCAAAGGCCGTTGAAAGCTCCTGGCCTACCAAGTCTCTCTCGCTCAGACTGTCGTGCTACCCGTGCTTGAGCGGAGAAGTGCTACACGCATTTCACGCAGAGCCTTGAGCAACGCTTCGCTACGACGTGGGTCGGACAGAGACAATACTCATCTGTCGGCTCAGGTACATGGCATACAAAGACAGGGTCCTGCTCCCTGTTGTCTACCATGCTTTGCCTCTTGTTCTCTGTTTCCCTTTGATCGACCATCCCCTGTCTTCATTACTCCCGCTCCCGGTTTCTCTTCGCCTCCTGCGTCCCTGGCCCAGGGGGGGGTTGTTAATTTTTTGCCCCCCTCCCCGCTTCCCTGCTGCAACAGCTTAGCTCTTGGGTTGCTTTTTCTTTGGTTTTCGTTGGGCCTTTGCTTCTCATGTCGTGGACTGGGTTTCAAGGCCGTGGCGTCTGCTTGACAAGCATTTGCTCTGGCTGTGCTGGCCACATGTCCATGTCCCAGTAGACAAAGACAGCCAGCTCGTGTGACACTGTCGTGGGGACCAAGAAGAAAGGCGGGCCAGCAAGAGAATGAGGCGCAAGAGACGGGACAGTGGGCAGAGGCGGTTAAGACAGACGAGAGTTTGTCATCGATGGGACCTTGTCCGGACCTGGGAGGGTGCAAGGCAGGCTAACCAGACAATACACAGTGCCGGTCTGTTTGCCAGGGTAAGGCGTGCCGTGCTGGCATCCGGCGTCAGTGTCCTGGCTGCTGTGTATGTGCTTTTGTTATTTGTTGTTGTTGGTGTTGCTGCTGCGGCATGCACCGCTGCTCCTAGGCACTACCACCTGCCCACCACACAGCCCACCTGGGTCCCTTATCCCCCAGCACAGACGTACGTACATACATGCGTAGACACATGCCTACTACTAGCCAATACATGCCCCATACCTGGTTTGCTACTACTAGTAGGTAGTAGTGAGTTGGGTAGTGGGTAGTAGGCAGGTGTGTATCGCTGGCATGCTACTGCTGCTACTGCTACTATTGCTACTAGTAGTAGTAGTAGTAATATTAGGAGGTATGTATGTATGTTTGTATGTTTGTATGTACCTACTCTACTACACACCTACTACACATACTGACCGACCACTACCTGTAGTGCTAGTTGGAGGTAGATGTTGCCTATTGAAGCAGGCCGGTACCTGGCTCGATACCTTGGGTAGACTGTAGTGCTACTACTACTACTTCTACTCCTAGTACCAGTATAGGAGTACTGGGTAGCGAAAAGTAGCAGCAATAGTACTAGTAGTAGTAAAAGTACTAGTAGTAGTAGTAGCGGTAGTGGTGGTGGTGGTAGTGGTGGTGGTAGTGGTAGTGGTAGTGGTAGTATGAGGGACTCGGAGTTACCAGAGGTACGACTCGGACAGGCTACGTGGTCGGCTGGCTTCTTGGATCCAGCAAACGTCTTGCTCGAGGGCGTCGTTGGAGCAGGATACATGGATGCACATGTATCTGGCTTCTCTGGCGGTTGGCGTTTGCAGCAGGGAATCCCGGGCGTCTTGCCGCGTCGGCCGTGCCTTTGTCTGGCGCCGTCAGATCTGCACCCTCTGTCGACATAGTTAGGCACTTGGCCTGGTCCCCGCACCGTCGTCCTGAGCTGGCTGCCGTCCTTTCCATCTGCACCGCCTGTCACCGGCAACCAGGTCAGAAAGGGCTTGCAGCGGCGTCCGCCTGTCCGAGACTCAGGAACCGACGCCCACAGCTGTACCAGGGCCACGCCGGATTCCCTCGCTGGGCTGGCCTCGCCCCACGAGACGGCCAGACGTGCGGTGCAGCATTCAAATGGCCGCACTGCGCTCGCCATGTGTCAATTTGCTCCCTGGCGACGCCGTGCTTGAGAGGCGCAGCTGATAGCATCGCTGGGCAATCCTCTCATTCTTGTTCGCCATGTCTCCAGTCTCGGGCCACGCTCCCCACTTGGCAAGTGTCAGCAGTAACCAGACCGCTATCAAGACGGAGCCTCGTGGCCATGGAGGCGCCCAAGACATGTCTCTGCCATTTAATACAGGCCTGGCCCCCGACCACTACGACCACGGCCGCACAAGCCATGCCAGTCCTAATCACCAGCTCGGAGCTTCACGACTGCCTTCTCCTGCCTCCATTGCTACCGGAATCCCCTGCTCGTTGCCCTCGTCTCCCCTAGACTCTTGTTGCTCTGTGCACCACGACCGACCCGGACCCAGCAGCCCGCCTTGTTTCTCTCAGTCCCCTTATCCCCCGCTGCTACCCTCTCCCTCCTCTGCCCGTGGCCGAGTCTCACTGCAGCGAGGAAAAGACGCCCGGATCTTGGCTCGCCCTGACTCCTCTCCCCAGAATTGGCAACAGCCTCGAGACCACTTGTCGACACACTCTCCATTTTCTAGACACCATCAGCGTCCCCTCGTCTCTCGCGACGCACCACTGTCACAGCCACGCCTGAATACCAGTCCCACGCCTCAGCCCGCACCCGCCCCTTCTCCTTCTCGCTCACCCATACGCCATCAGCACGCCCTCGACAACGCAACCCCCGTGGCTGGCATGCCAAATCTTCTTGGGTCCGCTCGAGCACAAGCCATGAATGACGTTCGTTTCCGACTCGACCTTCGCCAGCAGCCAAAGGCCGCTAGAGCATGCGGTTTTGGCGACAGAGACAGGCGTGTCATTGATCCTCCCCCCATTGTTCAGTTGGTTGTGGAGAGCTCTACCATGACGGATGAAGAGGTCCGCTCATACCTGCGCTATGAAAGCTACGTCATGAACTGCTCCATTTGCGACGAGACGGGAACTCGCGATGCCTCCTTTATGCCAGAAGAGTATCAGCACCAGCGGCGCCTGATGGGCTCTCTTGTCGGTACCCCTTTTGTTGGTCAGGACGAGTATGGACAAGAGGGCTGCTTCTTTTGCTTTGGAGATCTCTCTTGCCGAACCCCAGGCGCATTTCGACTCAAGTTCACCTTGATTATGATTGATCCAGCTCGTGCTGGAATCATCAGGCATTTTCCCATTCTAACAGAGGCTTTAAGCGACGTCTTTCACGTATACAGCGCCAAAGAATTCCCGGGCATGCTCCCTAGCAGCGATTTAGCCAAGCGTCTCAAGGAGCAAGGTTGCATCATCTCCATCAAGAAGGGAGGCGACAGACCTAAAAACGCTAGGGTTCAGGACGACTTGTCCGATATGGACGAAGATTGCGATGGCCCGCATGGACAAAGGAAGAGACGCACACCCAGGGAATAGCTGTTGTGGCGGATCAAATACATCATGGGTCTAAAGAAAGAAAAAAAAAGAAAAAAAGGCTTGAGGAAAAAAAAGGGGGAGGAGGGGACGCGGTTAGGGGGTGGATTGCTGAATTGGGTCAAGGAAAATGGCCATGATGACGTGGGCGGCAGGGCATGATATTGATTGTTTGTTTGTTGGCGCTCCCTTTAATGGCCTTTTACGGACACGCGTTGAACGGATACGGGATACGATGGGATGTTTTGTCATGACTACTCTCGCTTCTTTCACCTTGGCTTGTCATATATAGGACGAGACTGGTCCAGCTGGTCGCGACCTCGAGTGCTTGATTTTCCCCCCCAGGGAAATCATTGCACGCCCATGTACATTGTTCTCTCACGTTGCCTTGATTTACATGAATAAAGTGTTGAAGCGATTTGCAGGTGCCCGAGTACTCAAGATTGCCTGTCTCAATGGAATCGTGTGCCGTGTACTCGTCTTGGGCAAATTCAAAAGAAAGTTGAAATGAGGCTTACAGTGTCCTGTTGGTAAGACGGCTTACGGCGCTATAAGACGAACATGATTCCGTTGGTAGCTGCATGAGGATGGCAGGTCGACAGGCTGGTGGTACAAGATGACGCATGAGACTTTCATGTGATGAAGCAAATAGATTCATGGTACTATTATATTAAAGGTGGACAGGGGACTGCAGGAAACGCTGCGACAAGTTGGAATAAGCGTGGCAATGTCGAATGCAGTGTCTTGACGCGGCAAATGCATGGCTCTGGACGGCAATTGTTTCAAAGACGGGCAAGAAGCCGACAAGGGAGTAGAAACTCCGAAGTCTAGGCATGGCGCTCGATGCTTTGGCTGGGCAGGTCAATTTGGATTCGAGCACTTATACTAACCCCCATGTCCTTCCAAGTGCCTAGTAGTAGTTTGAAGTTGGGCTGTTGAGGATGATGTATTTCTAGAAGCAGCTAACTTTCAACAAGGCGAGATTCTTGTGCACATCTTGGCCAACAATCATGGGCGTGAGATTGGCAAGGCTGAGTTTCTTGGGCGTCCCCTGAGGGGAATATTCACGGGCTACCATGGGTGGCAGCGCACGACCGACTCCCAGAAACAAGACTTATGGTGGCTTGGAAGGAAGTGTGTCCCAGGGCTGAAATGAGAAACAGATGGATGAAGGAGGAGAGTCAGATGACGAAGAGGATTGGCCACGAGGAACCCACGTTGTCCAATACCATTGCTAAATGCCGATGAATGGGGGTACATGGATAGCGGTTTACTGTTTGGAGGCGATAGAGGCCATGTTAAGGCCTGGTGAAACGATGGGGATTGGGGGTTGACTCAAGAGAAGGAGAGGCGTTGGTCTACCTGGGTCTGTGTGTCTTGCTCTGCGTACATGTATGAGTGTCATGCATTTGCAATAGTCTGTGCAGTGACATTGGTTTAATATCGAATTGATTCCAGAAAGCGTTTGAATTCGGGTCATGGAGAAAAAAAAAAGGCTTACAAAGCCGAGGTACCTTGATGGCGCGTAAATAGGTGGGAGCGGATCGAGCCTGGCGGGACGCGCCGAGCCATAGGGGCAGGCTAGGGCGAGAAAAGAAGGAAGAAGAAGAGACAAAGGAGATAAAAAGGACGTCAAAGTTGGGTCAAGGTGGCCATGATTGGATGGTGGCGTGTTTCAGTATGGGGCGGATTTTGGGATGCGCCCAAAGTCCCGCTCTAGCCGCTGGGTTGATGTGACGATTGCGTTTTGGCTTGTTTTTTTTTAAAGAAAAAAGAAAAAAATGGAAAAAAAAGGAAAAAATATGATATGCTCATGGCCAAGGTCGGTTTCAGATTTTGGGCGTCGACGATTGGTGGGATGCCGTCACGTCGTCTTTGACGCCGCCACGTCGCACTTTGTAGCAATGTCGAGGCGCCACAATGACGCAACAGGCCTCGACAGAGTCTTGCCAAAAGAGGGGACCAGGGAGAGGAGTGGGTGAGGAGAGGTGAGAATGAGTGAAGATTTGAGTGGGCGAGTCTGTGAGTGTGTGTGAGTGAGTGAGTGAGTGTGTGTGTGTGCGTGTGTGTGTGCGCATGCAGGAACACGGCTCAAGCTGTTGGCTGCTGTTGGCTGCTGCTGGATGGTGGCTACTGGCTGGCGACTGCTGGATGGTGGCTACTGGCTGGCGACTACTGAACGACGACTACTGGCTGGTTCGCTGGTCACTACAGTACTCACTGCCTGACTGACTGGCTTGCCCAGGGGACATGACGCCCAGTCAATGGCCTCCTCGTTGGAGTGTCAGAGGCTGATAGGAGATTGCCCCGTTGGTTGGCCGGGCAGCAAGAGGCTCTCCTTATTGCTTCATCTCTCTTCTGCCTTGCTCTCTCGGCCTTGTGTTGCTGGTGTTTTCTGGCGGGCTCCCTGCACCGCCTCGCATTCACTCTTTCCCCTTGGCGCAACATAGAGTCTTTTTTCCCCTTCTTTTTTACTCTTTATTTTACAAGCCGAGCGCAATGAGATTTGCAGCCGTTACTGCAGCCGTAGCAGCCGTGGCCAATGGCGTCTCTGCCGCCAAAGACCAACGCTCCTTTGCCGTGCTGCGCTTCAACAACAAGGAGCTCACCAAGACTCGCGCAGACCCCATTGTCAACCCAGGGCGGCCGGCAACGCACGTCCACCATGTTTTGGGCGGCAGCGGCTTTGGCCTCGGTTCAACGGGCAAGGAGCTGAGCAGGTCGCGTTGCAGCACCGCCCTCATCAAGGGCGACAACAGCAACTATTGGTTTCCCTCGCTTTACTACCGAGACGACAAGACGGGCAAGTTTGAACATGTCGACGTCTTCTACACCAATGTCTACTACTTTTTCGAGCCCACAAACGACCATATTCGAGCCTTTCCCCTCGGCCTCAGTATGCTTGTCGGCGTCCCAGACACTCGCTCTCCTCCTGTCGGCGGCGCCCATTCCAACCTGGATCCCTCCAAAGGCCCCGTCAACCCTCTCAAATGGGTCTGTGCACGCCGCAATGGTGACGCCGCTGGCCCGTCGTGGCCTCGGCACTCTGACGGCCACAGAGCCGGCATGGTGGATCCGGCCAACAGGGGCGAGGGCGTCGGCTTCCCCCATGTCGACTGCGATGGCTACGCCTCGCCCCTTCGTGCCGACGTGCACTTTCCCTCGTGCTACAACCCGCGTGCCGGCCTCAACAACTACAGGTCCAACATGGCCTTTCCCACTGACAGTGGCCGTGGCAAGATGGACTGTCCGCGAGGCTGGATCCACGTTCCGCACCTCTTTTATGAAATCTACTTTGACACGCCCGCCTTCAGCCACCGCTGGGAGCAGGGCAAGGGCCATCAGCCCTTTGTCGTGTCCAACGGCGACGCCACGGGCTACAGCTTCCACGCAGACTTCATGTCGGGCTGGGACGAGAGGCTGCTCCAGCACATCATCGACACGTGCGATGCCGGCACCGCGGGCATGGACAAGTGTCCCGGCCTATCCAGGGGCCTGAACCATGGCGACTCGTGCACCATCAAGTCGCCCGTCAACGAAAAGGTGAATGGCGTCTTGACCTCTCTGCCTGGCGGCGCCAAAGTCACTGGATGGGGGGTTGAAAAGCACTCGAAGCAGCCGAGTGAGCAGGATGCGGACGACCAAAATGATGATGATGGCTCCACCTAGACTTGGGCTAGAGCGACGGTCAGCATTTTCGATTCTTGAATCTAATACAAGGTTTAAAACATGTCCTCCTACAAGGGGGGGGTTGTATGCCCTTGATGGGCACGGCAGAGCATTGAGGAATTAGAAGACAAGTGGTTTATATAGGACTCGTAGGATTTGTATCTACTACCACTATCATCATGGATCCAGTGTCAAATGCGAGGAATAAGTCGGCTGAACCACGGACGGCCTGGACAGAAGTACTACTGCTAGTACGTCTTATCTACCGAGTGCACACCGGTTGCCTCTAGGTGCTAGTGAGATACATGTACAGTACAGACGTAATACCTCAGTATACCAGTCACTTGCCCATAAAACGCTCGACGGGTGATGCAAAATTCATCTCTTGACCGACTTTTTTGTGAGCCAGCCTCAGAAATGTCTCTATATCATGAAGCTGCCGACATCCTGACCAGAGGCACCACTCATGGCGGTAGCCTCAAGTCGCGCGTCTTCAGTGGTAGAGCCAAGACAAAGTCGGCCCCAAACCAGCTCTACGCCCTGGTGTTTGAGACGAGCAAATGGAGTAAGGTGCTCAAGGAGGTTGTCGAGGCAGCCGAGCTACTCAAGCACGAGCGCAAGGTTTGTACTGGTCTTGGACGACTGCGCCACTTGCTTGTCAGACGCAACTGACGCAATTAGCAAGCTTACGCCCGTTTTGTCGCTGCTGCTGGTGCACGATCTGCTGCTGGCCAAAGGCGGCATTGCTCTTCCACAGAGCCATGGGCTGAGGGCAAGTGTCGAGCGGCACAAGGCCCGGCTGGCGTCGGAACTCACGCGCGCCCGGTTGCGCCGTAGAGCGCCGTGTCTAGAGGCTCTGCGCACCCAAGTACAAGAGGCAGCAGCTGGCCCAGAAGCCCACTATCCACGCTGGATACGCATCAACGCTCTCAAGACGAGCATTCAAGACGAGCTGCAAACAACTTTTGCGTCTTATTCCCCTGTCTCGAGCCTGGAACATGTCATGTCCAAGACTGAAAGACAAATCTACATTGATGCTCATGTCCCGAATCTCGTGGCCGTCACACCGGGCACTGATGTCAGCAAGACAGCTGCCTATGCAACGGGCAAGATAATCCTGCAAGACAAGGCATCCTGCTTTCCCGCGTACCTCTTGGATCCCGGCTGCCAAGATGGAGACGTGATTGATGCTTGTGCCGCTCCGGGAAACAAGACGACGCATCTGGCTGCCATTATAAGCCAGCACCGCCCAGAGTTTGCATCACGGCGGCAAACCATCTTTGCCTTTGACAAGGACTGCAAAAGGGCACAAACACTGCAAAAGATGGTCAAGACGGCAGGAGCCAGCAGCATGACGCACATTGGCCTTGGCCATGACTTTTTGCAGGTGGACAGGCTAGACGCGAGATACCGACACGTCGGCGCACTACTATTAGATCCAAGCTGTTCGGGCAGCGGCATCGTCGGTCGTGACTCAGACCCTGAGCTTCACCTGCCAGAGACTCCGGGACCGCGCGAGCAAAAGCAAAAGAGGAAGCATCAACAGGTGGAGGCGCACAGTGTCATTCGGGACGACAACGGCATTGAAACCGTGATGGAGTCGGAAAAGGAACTCGAGGCGCGTCTCGAGGCACTGTCGGCCTTCCAGCTGACGCTGCTACTGCATGCCTTTGGCTTTCCGGCCGCGGCAAAGGTGACTTACTCGACGTGCTCTATTCACTCGCAGGAAAATGAACAAGTGGTCATGGCAGCGCTCAAATCTGATGTTGCGCGCCAGAGAGGATGGCGCATCTTGGCGAGAAAGGAGCAAGTGGGCGGCATGTCTGCCTGGCCCGTGCGAGGCTTACAAGAGGCGTGCGAGGGCGATGCAGAAACGGCCCAAGCATGTATTCGCACATACAAGGGCGACGGACGAGGCGTCATGGGCTTCTTCGTTGCAGCCTTTGTTCGCGACGCCGACAATGCGGCCCAGGATGGAGGCCTGTATCTACGAGACTCGGACGGTTGCATCGTACGAGACGTGGTGGGGATGCCGCTTCTCAAGGAGACGGGAGAGCCAATTGCGCTGGAGCCGATTGAGCTAGAGCCGATTGAGCTGGAGCCAAGCGAACTGGAGCCAACCGACGGCGATGCGGGCCGACAAGTGGATGACGACGAGTGGCATGGCTTCCGGGATTAACAGGCTGCCGGGTTGGTTGCTGGCCATCGGGCATCAAGGTGGTCCGGCCCATATACCGACGGCATTGACAATGACCATTGTTATGCAACGCCAGACAAGCGCCGAACCCCGCCCCTGGTGGTTGAGAGACGTGTCATTTGTGACGAGGCGCCAGCCCGACGGCGCTACTAGTGGCTGGGGTCGGGAATTGTCTAGCCCCTTTACTCGGCCGAGTGATTAAAAGGAAGAGCGGATCTCTAGCTGGAACGACACGGAGATGTGATAAAGGCCGTTTGCACGACTGACTCGGAGCCTCAATAGTCAGACGGAGCGCGGCGCAGTTGCCCAGAAGGGCAGCGAAGCATTAATAATTATATTTGAGCCCTCGGGTCTGATCGTTGACATGGCAGCAGCAAGGCGGGCTAAATCAGGAAGCATAATGCACGAATGCGGCGGGCATTAGAGCCAAAAAGTCCGGCCATTGTCCAAGGAGTATTTGCTGTTCAGCCAAAAACGCACCCGTGCTTACAAACTTGGCTTGCAAGCAGCAAACTGCTGCCGAGTAACAGCGCCTGGCTCGAATCATACGGGCTTTTTGTTCTTTGACGTTGGGCTCCGAGTTGCCTGATTCATTCGCCATCATGTTGCTATATACGCCCCCTTTTTTTCTTGCGTCAAACCAAGCCAACCCCCTCCCCAAAAAAAAAAAAAAAGCACATCAGGTACTAAGTTGAGGCGTACGTGATGTGTATGTTTTGACCCCACTCGAGTTGTCTCTTGCTCATACGTCTTTTACGCGCTTCTCCCCCATTAAAAGCTGTGTTGATATTCAGTCTTGTTGTGCGACGACAAACAGTCGGCAAACAAGTGTACATGATGTCAACAAGCAGCACAATCCGCGACATGGAGTCGCAGAAATGGCCTCCCACAAAGACGTCGCACCTGAGCATCCTGCTGGACCAGGCGGGGGTTGATGACCAGGTCATCAACTACCGCTATGACGGCAACGGCACCGAAGAGTCGCCCTACGTTGTCGACTTTTTGCCCAACGATGCGCGCAATCCCATGACATTTCCCAAGCCCATCAAGTGGCTCATCACGCTCATTGCTGCTGCTGCCACGCTTGCCGTCTCGTTTGCCAGTTCAGCCTACTCGGGAGGTGTCTTGGAAATTAGACGCGACTTCAACGTGTCCAACGAAGTCGTCATTCTTGGTGTCTCCATGTTTGTGCTCGGGTTTGCCATTGGACCTCTGATTTGGGCCCCTCTGTCGGAAATGTTTGGCCGCCAGAAGCTCTTCTTTTTGACCTACATGGCCCTGACGGCCTTTAATGCGGGGGCGGCTGGGGCGCCCTCGATGGCTGCTCTCATTGTGCTTCGCTTCTTTGCCGGCGTCTTTGGCTCTTCGCCGCTAACCAATGCCGGTGGTGTCATTGCCGACATGTTTCCTGCCTCGGAACGTGGTATAGCTGCGAGTATCTACGCCATGGCCCCCTTTCTCGGCCCTGCCATTGGTGAGTTTACCAAGACTTTCTTGTTTGCCCTGGTCGCCGGCATGCTAACCATGGCTCTAATCAAGGACCCATTGCTGGTGGCTTTCTCGGCCAGGCCTCGGGCTGGAGATGGGTAGAGGGCATGATCACCATCTTTACTGGCGTTATCTGGATCGTCAACTCGGTCGTTTACCCCGAGACGTATGTGCCCGTTTTGCTCCGTCGTCGTGCCGAGGCCCTGTCCAAGAAAACGGGCAAGGTCTACGTATCCAAGGTGGACCTACACCAGCCCAAGAAGACTGTTGGCGCACAGTTCAGACAGGCGCTCCTGCGGCCCTGGATTCTGCTTTTCAAGGAGCCCATTGTCTTGCTGACGTCGTTGTACATGGCCATTGCCTATGGCACACTGTACCTGTGTTTTGCCGCCTTCCCCATTGTCTACCAGAAAGGCAGGGGCTGGAGCCCAGGAATTGGCGGTCTGGCCTTTATTGGCATTGCCGTGGGCATGTTTCTTGCTGTCATGGGCACCATAGTCGATAACAGGCGCTACCAGCGTCTCTTGTCCAAGAACATGGGTAGGGCAGTGCCTGAAGCCCGTTTGCCTCCAAGCCTGGTTGGCAGTGTGTTACTCCCGGTTGGGCTCTTTTGGTTTGCCTGGACAAATGGACCAGATGTGCACTGGATCGTGTCGATTATAGGAACCGCTTTTTTTGCTGCCGGCCTCCTTCTCGTTTTTCTCTCCCTTACAACCTATCTTATTGACTCTTGTAAGTGCCCGTCGTTTGGCTCAATTGCACAAGGAAACACTAACGATTATTCTTTTTCCTCTCCTCTTTTTGCTCGGCTCAGACGTCATGTTTGCAGCGTCGGTGCTGGCTGCCAATTCCGTACTTCGGTCCCTGTTTGGCGCGGCTTTTCCTCTCTTCACAACGTACATGTACCAAAACCTGGGTATACACTGGGCAAGCTCGATTCCTGCATTTCTAGCTGCTGCATGCGTGCCATTTCCCTGGCTATTCTACAAGTATGGCGAAAGGATACGCATGAAGTGCGAGTACGCGGCAGAAGCAGCACGGATGCTGGAGCTGATGCGCACAAAACACACCGAGGTGACTGAGGATGAAGCCATCAAGGATGCTGAGAAGCGCAGACACGAGAAGTGAGTCAAGATTTGGCTTTATCTTTACTTATTTTTCTTTTCCTCTTTATAGCCGTCTCGGACTCATGCATATGGCATCTTTTGATGACATTGGGTATTAATAGCGGGGCGCTCTACGGATCATGAATGTATGCGTGTACCATGTACCCAGTACCAAGCATTAGTGGTGGTGCGCATTTTGATTTTTTTTTTGGAGGGAGAGGGGAAGAGGCGAAGAACGCTAAAGGTTGGCTCTGGAAACAGCCAAGTGTCGCACTGTACTGATGCTCAGAGTAACAAGTTGAAGACGGCAAGTAGTACCATGACTAGAATGGAATACGACGCGACGCGTTGGCAAAGTACTAGTAGTACTAGGATACCAAGTGGCCACGACGGATTTGGCAGAGTAGAGGCCAATAGTCAAAGGTGGACTACTACTAGTACTGTACTACTACTACTAGTGGTGGTCGGGACATGTATGTACATACTAGTAGTACTGCTAGTAGTATTTATGTACCTGGTGATGCGATACAGTACATAAAACTAGGTTTGGCAAGGCGTGCACTGTACAAACACGCCAAGTTCGCGTCTCGTTCCTAGAGTGGATTGCATCAGCGTCGTGGACAACTTCAGACCATGGCGGCGGCCAGGAGCTCTAGTGCATCGGTCGTCAGTGCCAGCTCGTCGCCCAGATCCTTCTATACAGCCAATGATTCTGAGAGCAAGGATTCGACAGCGGCAAGCAGCCCGCTGCACGGAGAGGCGTGCGAGTTTCGCCATGGACGGCCGCTACCGCGCGAGCTCAAGGAACACTGCCAGATATACCTAGAGGAGCAACTATGTACGTCGACGCGCCTCTTGCTGCCTCGTGACTGCTGGGAGGAGGATGGATGGCTGACTGGACGGCGCAGACGTGTGCGCAATCAATCTCTTCAACAGCACCCTCAGCGCCGGGCTGTCGCGGCGGCCCAAGACATTCAAGACTGGACAAGACGGCGGCAAAGGAGCAGTGCCGGTGCCGCCGCCGAGCCATCTGGCCCTGCTCAACACCTTGCTCGTCCATCCGCTGCATACAAGACGGGCCGAACAGGGCCAGCAGCTGCTGGTTCCTGGCTTGGCTCTCGACTATCTGCGCAACCTCCTCGACGTGGTGGGACCGCTCAATGCCGACTTTCGGACCGCCTTCCAGTTTGACTCCAACACTAGACGGCCTCGGCGCGTGGGACAGGTGGTGCACGAGAGCGATGGCGACGGGTCTGATGACTCTTGCGAGGCTCACTCGGACCGCGTGCGCGGCAAGCTGTCGAGCGAGAGCAGCCTCTGGAATCGCGGCCAGGATCTGTGGTCGACGGTCGGATGGGCCTTGAACACGGCAACACTGTATCCGCACCGCTGGCGCTATTGGCGCACCTGGCTCGAATTCATGCTGGATGCCATGGAGGCGGACTGGTATGAGCGCGAGGTGCGCGACAGCCAAGCCCTCGATGCCAAGAACGAGGCGCCCTCGAGGTGGCGGCGCGAGTCCATGATATACATGTACATGAATCAAGACGGCTGCTCCATGAAGCGCATCATCAAAGCTCTCTTTGCCCTTGGCGACGACCTCTCCCAAGCTGCCTTTTGCCAGGTGTTTGACAAGGAGCACAAGACGGGCCACAAGTCGTCGCGGAAGCGGAAGCGGGACGCGGCACTGGATGTGGAAAATGACAAGTTTGGCGACTACTTTGACGACGAGTCCATGTCGTCGAGCATCTCGGAGCCGCCGACGCCGCAGAAGCCGCAAAACTCGGCAAAGCAAGTGTCGTATGCCTGCTCCAACCCAGGGCTGGTGGAATCGGTCGGCCTGCGGCAGCGCTTGTTTGTGCTCGTCTCGGCAGCGACGAGTGCGCTAGACAGGATTGCAGAGCTCGACCGGCTCTACGAGGACTTTGTCACGGGCATCAGGGTGCTGCCGGTGCCGCTATTTGCTCACTTTGTGAGCCAGAAGCCAAACAGACTACCAAGCGAAATCCAGGTGACCATAATCAAGGAACTCTTCCACCAGCTGCTGCCCTCTAAACGCCGAGACGCGGCCCGGGTGGATGCAGAGGCCGAGGCAAATGGCAGCATATCCATGGCCCTGCTGGAGCACTGCTACATGGATATGCCGGCAAACACGATTGGCCTCGAGGATAATGCCAAGCTGTCGCTCGTGGTGGAGAGCGCGGTGCAGCTGCTATGGCAGGGCGACGTGCTGGCCTACAGCCCAGGCCTGCAAGAGGCGGCAGAGAGAGGCATCCAGGCGCGCGAGGCCAAGGTCAAGAAGAAGCGCACGGGCAAAATGCGGGCAGATGCCAGTGACGCTGTGGCTCGGGACATACTAACGGGGTCTGCTCAGAGGATACGGCTCCTGATGGAGGCTCTCAAGGCTTCAGGATAAAGGGTAACGAGAGAGAGCCGACTCGAGGCGAATGGAGCATTTGGGCCGGCCGGCATGGGCCTTTTTTGTTTTATTTTTTTGGCTTGGGCTTTTGGGGCGTTGGTTGGACTTTTTTTTTTTTTTTTTTTTTTTTTTGCTTCTCTCTTTTGTCTTGGGGGGTTTTTTTTTTCATTAACGATTGTTACTATAGACAAGGCACATGGCAGTAGTAGCAGTCGTAGTAGTAGTCTAGACTAGGATATTTGATATAGTCTTGAAGGAATAGAGGAGATTTTAAAAAGGAAAAAAAAAAAAAGGAAAAACAGGGCTTCATCACGGCTTCTTGGCCGCAGGAGGAACCCATGCAGCGGGCTGCCAGTCGTCGCCGGGCGCCTTTGTATTGGGGAGAGTGATGGGGGAATCAGGTTTGGCACTGCTGCCATGGTGCTTGAGCTTGTGCTTTGGTGGCAGCGACGACAAGAGAGAATGGGGCGTCTTATCGACGAGGCGCGGCTTGGCATTCCAGCGGGCATCGGCCTCTGCGGCAAGCAGCTTGATTTGTTGTTGGCGAAGCAGGTCCTGGCGCTGCTCGGCGAGCGAGGGCGGCTCGTCACGGCAGTGTCGCAGCCACTGGTGCCAGAGCGGGCTGACCTTGATGTCGGAGTAGGGCGTTGAGCGAGGATAGTCGACGATGCGGCGCCAGCGTTCCATGTTTGGGCCCGAGGCGTCGCCGCGCGTGGTGAGGCGAAACTCCCAAAAGGAGTTGCCGTTGATGTCTTGGCCTGGCTTGCGAGTTGGCCAATTGCTTCATCATGCATGTGTAGATATGGGGGAGGGAGGGCTTCATCATACATGTGTAGATGGGGGGCAAGAGAAGAAGACGAGGCTCTCTCCAAAGACTCACTCACCGACAAAGAAGCGCTTCCGCCAAGGGAGCCGCAGGGCCTTCCATCTAAACCAGGCCTGTGCGAGCAGGCCGGCGCGCTTGGGAGACATGGCCATGCAGTGCAGCGGCTCGTTGAGCTTGACCAGGCATCCAGTATCTACATGATGGTGGTTTCTTGCATGGCCAGACGTTGTGGCTTGGAGTTGGTGCCACTTACTACTAGTAGTAGTACTAGTAGTAGTAGGATGGGCTAGGTAAGCCTCTGCTGCGCCACACTGCGGGCCGCTCCAGCCACGGCGGCTCACGTCACTGCCAAGCCAGCAGCAGCATCAACAACAATAAACAACAAGGCAGAAACAAGGAGATTCATGCATTCATCTAAGCTGCGACAGCTACAATCTAGACAACAGCCAGACTCGCCCGTTGGCCCTCGTCTCGCTACCATGGTCTAGGACTGCAAACGCTTTTGCCCACGCTCATTGAATACGAGGCGGCGCAATCTCATGTGTGCTTGAAGCAACACGTCAGCCAGCCAGCCACGCAAACGACTCCCGGACAAGGACTACTACAAGCGCCATGGCGTCGGTCACGTCGCTGGACAAGGACCTGCGCAAGCTGCGCCTCGACAAGTACACGCCGGCTGCAGCCAAGGAGGCGCGGGCGTGGGTGGAGGAGAGCCTGGGCGAGAAGCTGCCGTGTCAGGATCTCCTTGAGGGGCTCAAGGACGGCGTGGCGCTGTGCAGGCTGGTCAACCTGGTGCTTCCGGCGCCGGGCCTCAAGTTCAAACAGTCGGGCATGCCGTTTGTGCAGATGGAAAACATTTCACAGTTCCTCAGCGCCTGCCAGGCGCCGCCTCTCAATCTCCACCAGCACGACACCTTTTTAACGGTGGATTTGTTTGAGCAAAAAGACCCGGCCCAAGTAGTGCAGTGTCTGGGGGCATTTAGCCGAGCAGCGCACGCCGTCAAGCCCGAGCGCTTTCCCACCACCATGGGCCCCAAGACGCGCACAGGGCTGAGTCCCCAAGTCACTGGGCCCTCGACGCCCACCGGCCTCGCCAGCAACGCCTCGTCGGCCCTTTCGCCCACGCCCGTGGTGCGCCACGGCACCGGCGACTCGGCATCACGACAGCCAAGGAGCGACAACGTGACGAGCTGGAGCAAGCGCGAGCACGAGGGCGCCACGTCGCCCGCCTGGAACATTGCCCAGTACGGCTACATGGGCGGCGCCAGCCAGGGCAACCTGGGCATCTCGTTTGGCGGACGGCGCCAAATCACAAATGCCGCGCCGCGCGTCCCCAGCCTGGCGGAAAAGGAGCGCCGCCGCCGCCTGGAACAAGAGCGCCAGATGCACGAGTTGGAGCGCCAGCGCCACGACGAGGACGAGCAGCGCCACCTGGAGACGCAGCGCCTGCACGACGAGGAGCGCCGCAAGGCCCTTGCCGAGCAGCAGCAGTGGGAGCAGCAGGAGCGCCAGTGGCAGCTGACGGAGCAGAAGCGCCGCCACGAAGAGCAGCAGGCCCAGGCGCGTCTGGACCAGGAGCGGCGCCAGTTGCGAAGCCGCAGCAACACGGCCCAGCTGCGCGGCCAGATGCTCAGCCACTACCGCGCCCACGACGACCCTGACGACCCTGACGACCCCGACGATCCCCATGGCAGTCGCATCCGCCAGCTCCAAGAGGAGCTCGAGCTGGCCCGTCAGCGCGAGGCCGAGTACCAGCGTCAGCGCCAGCAGCGCGGCCGCCCTGCCTCGACTGTTGCCGAGACGCCCGCTGCCAAGCCGCGTCCTCGCAGCCGCCGGGCCTCGTCCAAGCCGTCGCCTGCTGTCAAGCCGTCGCCTGCTGCCAAGACGCCGCCTGCTGCCAAGCCGTCGCCTGCTGTCAAGACGCCGCCTGCTGCCAAGCCGTCGCC
The DNA here is from genome assembly GCA_002591415.1 of Ophiocordyceps australis. NCBI lineage: Eukaryota > Fungi > Ascomycota > Sordariomycetes > Hypocreales > Ophiocordycipitaceae > Ophiocordyceps > Ophiocordyceps australis. The sequence continues at coordinate 20,424 of NJET01000039.1, read as the reverse complement.
CGCCTCCAAGCCGTCGCCCGCCTCCCAGACACTGCCCGCCTCCCGCACCGCCTCCTCGGCCACGCACCACGTCGACGACGAGGCTCAGCGCCCTCTGCCCGAGCCGCCACTCGCCTCGGCGCCCTTGTCCGATACTGCCTCTCCTGCCTCTCCTGCCTCGCTCCCCCCCCATACCGCCTCTTGCACCGCCACCACTCCTCGCCCTCTGCCCGACCCAGCCACCTACTCGTCTCCCGCCTCGTCGCCAGCCTCGTGCCGCTCCGCCCCTCGCCCTCGCCCGCCCCCAAAGTCGTCTCTTCTCGAGCGCGAAATGGAACTCGAGCGCCAGCGCCAGCGCGAGTGGGAACAGGCCCAGCAGGAAACCGCCCGCGCCACTCCCGCTCCCGATGCCGCCGCCACTCTGGGCCTCGCCGGCCGCTGGGACCTGGGCCAGTGGAGTGGCTTCACCGGCGGCGACGGCCAGAACCGCGGCTCCCACGGCATTGGCGCCGGCCCCAGACAAATCGTTGGGCCCAGACCCCTGCCCGAAGGCAGTCGCTGACGATGCTTTTTCCCCTCGCCTCTCTCCCCCTCGCATCTTCTTCTTCTGCTTTTCTTCTTCTTCTTTTTTATATATACTAAAGTCTTTATCCTCTTGCCGTTTAAGCCATTGCTTCTTGCTATACGCCTTGCTGCTGCTGTACCTTGTCTCTTTTGGCCCAACACGCCTCGTCACCTCTGCCTAGACCTAGCTCTTCTTTTTTTGCATTTCTTTCTAGTTACCGAGCCGTCAACAAATGGCAAGAATAAAAAGATGAAACAACAACAAAACTTGCCATCATTCATATTCATACTTATCCACACTTGTTTTTTTTCTTCCTCTTCCTTGTGCAGAGTCATTCAATGTGCCACATTGCACCTTTGTACTTTGATTACTACTACTACTTATTAGAAGCAAGAAACCGCCAATCCCCCACTACTCAAACAAAATATTAACCATGCATCTTGCAACAAGACTAAGCACTTGGTCGTGTCTCATACAAAAAGAAGCTCGTGTCAGCAAGAAATCATTCCCTCATCTATAAATCTTGCGTGTATATCTGCTCATGACATCCTTCTTGACAAGTCCTGCCCAAGCATTGCATCAGCTACTCTAAATGGTATTTTTAGCAGAAGCTGACTTGTATCGTCTGGACTCGTTCCCTCCAGCCCTTGCTCAACAATCTCGAGGGGGTTCCAAAGATTCGTTTCTGCACCGCTGGCACATGCACCAGCCGCCCAGGCTGCCCCGGGCCCATTCGCGTCTTTGCTGCACTGGTAGCGTCACATCGCAATAGTGGTTCAAAATCTCTTCTCCCTTCTTGATGCTGCCCCGTCTACCGTCCACGACGCGTTGTTGGCGAGCAGAGAGCACCATGCGCCCGCCCCAATTCCAGCTAACGTTTGGGTCGCAACTGTGGTTCGCCAAACACCAATAGGGATGGACAGCTGCCACGTCTGGCCGCCCATCTCGCGCATTCTTCCGTGCCGAGGCTGTGCCCCGAAACTTTGCGTAGAGCGTGTTGAGCACCCAAAAGTCATATTCCGCTATACATGAAAAAATGTCCACCTCCATCTTCTCCAGAATGTGAAGCGGCCTTTCGATATTGTACTTGAAAGAAAAAGGCAAGGTCCAGTCTGGAGGGGGCCCAGCCTTGGGCGACAGGTCAATGTTGTTGGAGCGCGTCGGCAAAAAATCGCCCCAAATAAACTTCATCTCGGCGACATCGAGCGGGTGGGTTTGCTCATGGACAGCCATGGCCAGGACACGGGCAAGCAGAAGCAGATGAAGCGTCTCGGCAGCCTCTGATGCCTCTGGGTTTTTGGCAATGGCATCCACGTCCTTGTCACACACGGCTGGGTGATAACGCTCTTGAGCCTCGTCGTGGCAATATTGGCTGCAAAAGACCGTGTCCAAACACTCCTCACACTTGATGGGCTCGCTCTCACCTCCCAGCGGCGGTAGATCCGAGCTGCAAGCGTCGCACACAGAATCCTTGAGCCTGTTATTGGCCGTCAAAAGCGTGTATTCTTCAAGTACCGTCTCCCCCGCATCGATATCCTCCTTGGCAAAAACGCCAAGTTGCTTGCAGGTGGGAATAATCTCATAGCCGTCCGTCTCTTCGCATGCGCTCTCCAAGAGCACGGGCAAAGTAGCAATTCGAATGGCGCACTTGGGAGCCATCTGACGAAATTTTGCATTGAGAGCCTCTAGAGAATGAGACGAGAAGCGGTCAGGCTCCCGGTCGTTCCAGGGGTAGACTTCCCGTCGAACCAAGCCGTCATCAGGCAGGTCAATGATTTCGAAATCGTCACGGCGAAGCTTTTGACCGCCTACAGTCTGAATGTGCTTGCGTGTATTGAGCAGCTCCTGGTTCTTGGGGGCAGTTTGAAGGCCTCGATCACAAAAACTGGCAGCACTTCTGAGGCAACCGCAGAGCAAAAGACTGAGAGAAAGAATCTGATAGGCGCGAATAGAGCCAACAATGGCGAGCCGGCGAGCTGCAGCCTCACAGTCGGCAACATGACTGAGATTGGCTGCCGACCACTCCACAGAAAGGCTGCCATGTGTCAAAACCTCTGGGACGGGCACCGCTGTGCGCATTTTGAGGGACTCGAGCGCCTGGTCATGATACTCAAAGCCCTCATTGGCCACCTCGTCGGTTAAAAGCAGGGCTCGATATGCATCGCCGGCAGCAAGATCGGGATATCCAAGATCAGAGTGCACCACGGCACGCTCGAGATGAAGAATTAGATCGTAGGGCAGACTGGTTAGTCCCTCAGTCAGCTGAGAGCGACGATCGAGTAGTTTTTCGTGGTGGGCATTCTGATCCATGTCTTAACAAGAACCGGGAAGCAAGAGACTTGTCGGGTGGGAAAAGGCCAAGCGGTGAGAATCTAGGATAACAAGATGCAGAGCAGCGGGTGGGGCCTCCCAGAAACTGTAAATAGCAGTTATCCAGAAGGCACAAAAAAAATTGGCGCCCAATGTGTTGGCCCGAGTGATGAGACCAGGCCAGAGGCTGGAGCAGTTGATATTGCAGAGTGAGAGCCAAGAGCAAAGCAGGACGAGGGGCCAAGTGTGAATGAGACAGCCAAGACGGGCGAGGCGACATACAAATGGCGAGGCTCGAGCAAAGGGTTGAGGGTAGTGAGGATACGAGTCGAAGCCCAACTTGACAATGGTGTATCAGAAAGTGAAGGCGAGCAGGCGAAAAGTGAGTAAAACAAAAGGGGATAGAGGGGCGTGCGTCAGCCTTTTTGATCCAAGGCGCCACCGACTGGCTGGTTGGCTGGTGCAACGGTCAGTCAGTCAATGAGGGAAGCAAGTCGTGAGTCCCGTGACTGGTGGCGAGCGACAACGAGTAGCAGGAGGCGTGGCGAGGGGGTTTGCAGTCTGGTCTGCGTCTTGTGTTGCTTTTACGAGCAAGCGAGCCGGCGGCAAAGCTTGGTAGATGCAAGCAGTCATGTAAAGTGGACAGTAATGCTACGATAGCCACACGGCTCGCTCCACTGGCCAAGGTCGATGTTATACAAGGGAAAAGGGACAAGGACGAGGCGAGGGAGAAAAAAGGGAGCACCACCCAAGGACGGGAGGCCTGGGTAGGGGAAGGCCTGGGTAGGGGAGAGGGGGCCGAGGAGAAGCAATTGCAGCGCGGCTTTGCAGACGAGGGAAAATATTTGCTAGAGGAAAAGGGGGGGGAGGCGGAGGAAGAGGTCCAAGGCTGTGGACTGGCGCTGGTTGCGGGGACTCGCTCTTGCAAGCAAAAGAGACCATGGCTGCTGCTGCCTCGGGCTCGCGCATCAAGCCTACTAGATTGCTACTAGTAGTAATAAGTAATATCCGTAATATTCGCAGCATTTGTAATATTCGTAATACTCAACCCAACCCTGAGGAAGCTACAGCCCGACTGACATTGTCGTGCATGCCTTAGCTGGGGCCCTAAGAGCGGGAAGGAGGACCCTGGATCGGGCGGCGCGCGCATGCCCATTGTCCAGCAGAGGCCATGGGCGACAGAGGACACTTTTGCCCGCTGTAAATTCAGGGTCCAATGCATCCGTGGTTGATCTTGCCGGGCGATAGTAGCGGCTGCATGCTGCCGGAAGCATCGCCTCTTGATGAAGCCTGCCCGTCGTCTAGCCCTGACGAGCAGCCCGTGGCACTGGTGGCTGCCAAGCCACCCTGCTGACAAAGCGTGCCTGTCGTTGCCACACTCTATCCATGCCCTCGCCCTCTCTGCTCTCTCTACTCTCTCTACTCTCTCTCTAGCTCTACTCTCTAGCCCTACTCTCTCTCTCTCTCTCTCTACTCTCTAGCGCTCTTTTTACCCACAAAAGCCGCCCATGCGGAATTCATGCGCCAATGCCTACAACTACAACAGCAATGCCCAAAGCAATCCAACTTGTTGAGCTCCAAGCCACTGGCTAGCCTTTGTCCTTGGCCGACCCCGCTGTAATGTAACTCTTACTGCCAACAGGTACCTACCAACGGCCTACTCGTACCTGTCAAACCACCCCTAGTACTACTACTAGGAGAGGTACATGCCTTGCCAGTAGCGATTCCAAGTTGCTGCTATCTAAAACTCGCTAGTAATACTAGTAGTCGTAGTTAGTAGTAGTACATATCTGGTATCCATAGTACATACTCTAAGAGTACATACTCGTAGTGTATACACACAACATGAAGCAAACGACTTGCCTAGAGCCTGGTGGGGGCGCTTCAGGAACGGCAAAGACGGCCGCGGCCCCCGCCGTCATCGTCATTCTTGCAAAGTCGCTCAAGCTGAAAGCTTCTCTCTACTCGCGCTCGCAAATCCAAAAAGCCCCCAGTCCCATTTGCATCGCCGTCGCCGTCAGATTGCCGCTTCTCCAACAAGCCCGCGTCAAGCAGCATCCTCAACAGCTTTGCAAAATGCCAAAGACGCAGCCCAATCTCTACGCCTTTCCCAATGTCGACGCTCTGGCGCGTGCGCTTCGCTCCTACATCATCCAGAGCCAGACGGCAGGTCTCGCCCGCCACGGCAGCTTCAAAATCGCCCTCTCAGGCGGCTCGCTGCCCAAGGTGCTTGCCCAGGCACTGCTAAGCCCTCCCTCAGGCTCCGACGACGCCGTCGAGTGGTCCAAGTGGGAGATTTTCTTTGCCGACGAGCGCGCCGTGCCTCTTGATGACGCCGACTCAAACTATGCTCTTGTCAAGTCGGAGCTACTGGACCGCCTCCCTCCGGGCCAGAAGCCGGGCGCTGTCCATACCATTGACCCCGAGGCTCTCTCTGATACCCAAGAGCTGGCAGATCGCTACGAACACACCCTCGTCTCTAGCTTTGCCAGCCGGGACTCGGTCCGTCTGCCCATTTTTGACCTCATCTTGCTCGGCTGCGGACCCGATGGCCATACGTGCTCCCTCTTCCCCGGCCACTCGTTACTGCGCGAGACGAATGCTTGGGTCGCCGCCATTGACGACTCGCCCAAGCCTCCCCCCCGCCGCATCACCCTCACTCTGCCCGTCGTTACACACGCCGTTCGCGTAGCATTTGTCGCCACTGGTGCAGGCAAAAAGGAAGTCACCAAGGAAATCTTCGACTCAAGTGGCGGCTTGCCCTGTGCTCTCGTCAATGAAGCGGCCGGTGATCGGTGCAGCTGGTTTGTCGATGAGCCCGCCGTCGACGGCGTCTCCTTTCCACGCAGGGCTTTTCTTTAAGCCATGCATATCATGACGAAGTCAACGACAACGAGTAATGATGGCTGCTCGGAATACCATGTACGTCTGACTGGTAAGAGCTGGCTTTGCTATGTCGACTGTGGTCCTTGCGTGGCATTCAATAAGGGGGGAGGGATAGACACTGGCTTCTTGTAGGCGTACACGTTTCAACTCTCTGGAGCAATAAAAAAAAACCCCCGAGACCCCCCAGGGCAGGAAAAACAAGTCTCACGCGCTCTCTTGAAGCCCTTTTGTCGTGAGCTTTATGCACTACCTTGGCCGTCTTAAGATACAAAAGGGACTCGGTTAGATAATCCGCCAAATTGCTCCGGCTTCTTGTTTGTCTTGTCCATCCTCTTGGTCATTATTTGTAGACTCTATCCACGCGTCTTCGCGAGCCAAGGCACATTGCTCAATGTCCTCCATGGCGCTTAGCTCGGCGAGCGTTCCGTCGAGCAGCTGCCTCACAGTCGCAAGCATTCTCTCCAAGCTGCTTCCTTGTCCTTGGGGGCTGGTGCCATGGTGCGACTCATGGGGTTGGGGCATGTGGGCGATTTTGGCCAGCTGGGCGCGCCAGCCCTTGAGCAGACGGAGCATTGCAAGACATTCTTCCTTCCACGGAGCATCGAGCTCGCTGATAAACAGAGCTTGGTGGTTCCGCAGTAACTGCCGCATCTTGTTGCTGCCGCGTGCTTCTTGGATGCATACGACGTCTTGTAGCCAGCGGTCAAAGCATTTTACGGTGCGAGCCAAGCGTCCGCCGCTGGCCGTCAGGGTCCAGATTGCGCCGACAAGGTCGTCGAGGGCTTGAATCTTGGTATCAAGGGGCTGGCCGCAGCTGCCCCAGCGTCGCAGAGCGAGGATATTGTCACGCTCCATGGCGTTGCGCTGCTGTTGGGCAATGGCCTTGGTTGCATCGCTCAGTTGGGCGAAGCGACTTCCAAGTTTGTCTTTGGCACTGGCTTGCCACTGGGCATTGACTGCGGCGGCGTCGCGGTGCAAAATGTGCAGCTGCAGCAACTCGGCCTGTAGTCTCGTCGTTTCTGTTATGCCGGCGGCTGGTTTGGAGGGAGAGGAGGGCGCAGCAATGGCCAAAGCCTGGACTTGTGCAGGGCGGTTCTTGTCGGACGAGTGGGAGCCAGCCTTGCTGAGGGGCGGTGAAGGCCTCGTCGCAGCGGGAGGCCTTGGGACAGCCAGAGACAGGGTCCGCTGGCCAAGAGAGCGCGCCGTCGCCGACAAGGTGGCTGGGGAATTCAAAGCCGTAGCGGTGCTCTTGGCACGCACATGGCCCTGCGCCTGGCGCGTCTGCGTCGTCGGCACTCCAATTGCCGATGTGGGACGGGCTTTGGGCGCCACTCTGGTCGATGCCGATGCCGTCGCTGGAGGAGGCAGCCGGCTCAGTCTTGTGGGCGCTGCTGCAGCGGCTGTCGACGACGTTGGTCTCGACGCGGCTTCCGACGCCACGCGGCTTCCGCTTTTGGCCACATGGATGCTGCTGTGGCGGCTTGGTCGAGGCTTGACGGGCAGACGGCTGGGCGAGCTGCTTCTAGTAGACTGCTCCGATGATGCTGCCGTCCTGGTTGATGGCTTGCGCAGCGACAGGGCGCCTTGTTGGGCTGCTGACATGGCTCTCTGCACGCGCAAGGGGAAAAAGGGTAAAAAAGGGGGGGAGGGGAAAACAAACGCCAAAGTGCCAAAATGCTCAAATGCTCAAAATGCTCAAAATGCATGCAGCCAGGTGCCAGCTGACGCGACGGTTCCATCAAGTCAACATTGCATCGATCGGTAGCTGCAAGGGGGGGCGCAATGGAGGAGTAATGGAGGAGTAATGGAGGAGCACTGGAGGAGCACTGGAGGAGCGCTGGAAGAGCAGCTGGGGTAATGGCGCACTGGAGCACTAGCTGGACGGCGGCTTGGTTACAGCCATGCAGCATTCAACCTTGCTTGTCAACAATGCTACATCAACGCCACCACGACGCGCGCCAGAGCCCAAACTCTCTTGATCAATTATTATCTCGCTGCTTCGAGCTCCTGCCCATCCCTCTTCTCTCGCTTTGCACTTGTTTGGACCTGAAGCTGAGCCACGTCTCCCTATTGCCCCAGACGATTGATCCAACAGCTCAATCAGCCCATCCAAGACGCTATGGGATGCAGCCTACGCCTAGACCACACACCCGTAATTACTGACTCTAGACTTTATCAACGGCCCCGAATCTACACATGTATTCCAAACCAAGCCTCGTCATCCAGATTCATCAAGGCCGTGGTAGTCTTGTATGCTGCCATCAAGATGAGAAAAAAATATGTCAAGGGGGTATAACAAACAAAAGAGACCAGCAAGGGGGGAAAAAGGTGAAGAATCAAAAAAAAAAAAAGTGAAAGCGAATAGCCAGTATTAGAAATGTGTCATGAGTCAATGAGTGTCCTTGCATCAAAGTTGGATTCACAAGCCCAGCATTACTTGGGTTTGCGTGTCATGTCGAGTACGAGAATTGTGCTTTTTTTTTTTGGGTGCACGTGCATGTGCACAAGGGCAAAGGATGACGACGTCTTCACCTGGGAATTATCTGACGACTTGGGGAGCGACACGTCAGTTGATGCCAGCCGCAGGTGCACGAGAAGATGGCGGACGAGAGGCCGATGACAGGCTGAGGGGTGTGTTTGTAGCCAGCTCATCCATCAGACGGCGCAGCACGCGCTGATGGCCGTCGAGCGCACGCATACACATTTCGCAGATGCGCAGCTGGCAAAAGCCACAGAGCCAGCGGTCCTCGGTGTCGGGCTTGCGACACGTCTGGCAGGTCAGAGGATAGTTCCGATTGGGACGGCGGTTCATGTTGCGGTGATTGAGGTAGCAGTTGAAGTGCGACTCCTTGAGGGCTGCCGCTGGGAAAATAGTGCCTGGTGGCGCCAGCCGGTCCGTCTGCCGCGGAAAGTACAGGGCTCGGGGGTCTGGCTCTCGTGTAACCACCATTTCCGGATACAGTGTGCCGTCTCGGCCTCTGTAGAGGTAGCCTTGTGTCTCGGAATACACCAATCTGGGGTCGTCGGCTGGATGCCGACGTGGCCGTTCCATGGGGCCCGCAGTCATTTCCGACCTGGCGGCCGACGAAGTGCGCCGAGAAGCAGGCGTCTGGCCTCCATCGGCGCCGTGGTGAGTGCGCGCCGACTCAGCGCCATCCAGGGCTGGCGACTGTTGCCGCGAGGCAGGCTGGCTGTTGGCAGCAGAGCGTACATCGTTGATAAGATCTTGCAGGCTCGACGTTGCGTGCAAGCCCTGCGGCGTTGGGGGCAGAGTGGGTTTAGGAATGGATGCTGCCTGCGGCGCCTTGGGCGTCGATGATGCCGACGCTGAGGGCGCCGCAGGCTCCGCCACAGGCGCCTTGGGCGAGCCGGCAGAGGGAGCGGGCGACACGGGCGACACGAGTGTGTCAATGGTTGGCGCAGACTTTGCGTCCTCTTCCTTGTGGTACTCGGGCGTGGGCGGCCGCTGGGCAGCGACCCGGGGCGCAGAGCCCTTCTTGGCAGAACGACGAGGCCGGTGCAGAGCTTCCTTGACGTGGTGGTTCAGCTTGGAGGCCCCGTTGCCCATGGCTTGCGCTGGCTGCTCTTGCTCGGCCTGCGGTGGCGTCTGCTGCCGCTGCTTGGCTGCAGGCCGCACGTTCCGACCAGGTAATCCGACGACGCCAGGTCGTAGTTGTGGCCGCTGTGGCGTTGTCGCCTTTGCGCCCTCTGCGGTCCTGGGCGCACTTTCTAGGGCGCTGGCCTTGGCAGCCGTGCCGCTTGTTCCAGAAGGCGAGCTTGGTCTTGGCCTTGGGCCTGGCACCGGCGTCGTCGTCGCCGTGGCCCTTGGCGTCGACTTGCTCGTCACGGCACCAGACTGGCTGTGGGCTGGTCGACCTGACAGTGCCCGTGGTGGAGATGTGGCCACTGCTGCTGCAGCGGCAACACCTTCCTTGCCCTCAGAATCTCGTCCGTCGTCAGAAGCTGCTGCCACGGTCCGAGGCGTCCCACCAGTCTTGGCCAGAGACGCCTTGTGCCAAGACGCTGTCGTAGTCGCTAGTGACGCCGCTGTTGAGCCGTGGCTCGAGTCAAGTTTAAGACCAAGAGGCTCTCGGCTGCTATCGCTCTTGTGGGGTCGGCGACGCCAAATTTCAGAGCGGCGAGGAGATGTAGATGTCTCGAGGTCCGGGACCGCCGGCTGCGGCTGTGAGGGCGTAGCAGGACGTGAGCGCTGGTGAGGGGAAACAAGGTTTTCGCGATCCAGAGTCGTCGAGTCAGCAGCAGGTGGAGGAGGTTTTGAGGCACGAGGAGAGGTGGGAGACGAGGAAACGCTGTTGCGAGACGACCATGACGGCTGCTGGCGCTGGCGCTGCTGCTGCTGCTGCTGCTGCGCCCGCTGGTGCGCTCGTAGGTGGGCGCGTTGGTGCGTGTGGTGGGGTCCTGCCGCTGGGCGACCGCCTGCCGCAGGTGCTACAGCAGATGCCCCTGTAGCTGCCCCTGGCGATGCCCCTGGCGATGCCCCTGGAGATACCCCTGTAGGCGGCCCGGTAGGCGGCCCTGGAGATGCCACAACGGTAGCTGCAGCTGCAGTTGCCGCGACTGCTGTACCATCACCACCACCTCCTCCTCCTCTACCACCACTACCACCACCACGTTCATCGCCACCACCGCCACTCTTACTCGTTGTGGCACTGCGTCCTGCTGTTCTTGTCTGCTGCACCTGCATCAGTTCCTGCGTCTGAGACCGCATTCGCGCCCTCTTGGTCTGCTGTTGCTGTTGTTGCTGTTGTTGCTGTTGTTGCTGTTGTTGCTCCTGGTGCTGCCCCTCTTCTGCCGACAGCGACCGAGGCCCTGTCAAGCAAGTACCGAGGGATGCCGAGAGCGTCGCCTGCGAGTTACTTGTCAAGCTTCCTTTGCGCGGCCCCTCTTCGTCGTCTGGCTCCCGCGAGTAGGCTGAGAGCAAGCTAGACAGTGTGTCGGTGGGCGATGGCTCCCCCAACTCGTAGCTCGACGATGATGTCGAGCTGCGCCCCGGCGTCGGTAGTTGCTTCATGCTATTCTGCTGTCGTCCACTGCCCACTGGCCGCCGAGGTAGCGAGAGCGGCAAAACCTTGTACCCATTGGTAGGCGTGCTGCTTGAAGGAGGAGTTGGGTACGATGAGCTTGGAGGCGGTGGCGGCAGCAGCTGTAGCGAAGGCAGAGGCTTGGGCGGCGGTGTCGGCCGTCCAGACTGGCTCCATGGTGCCGTCGATGCATTGACGGGCTTGCGCGTGATGCTCGATGCTGTCTTGAGCGTTCTACTGTTTCCATTGTTCTTGAGTGGCGGCGGCGGAGGCGGAGGCGGCGACGGTGACGGAGAGAGCAGCTGGGGTACTTGCGGCAAGTCCTTGAGCAGCTGCCGCGGCATGTGAGCCGGGTTGTCATTGTAGCCCGGCAGTGAAGGCAATGCCTTTGAGTAGCGCGATGTTCCTGTGCCTGCCGACTGGAGTGACGAGGCTGAATGTTGGTGCCGCAACATTATGCCAGATAAGATCTCTGGTCTTGGCACTCTCTGAGAGTAATGACTGGCACACACAATGCTTGCTAGAGGACTTGTAGCTTGACGAGAGTGCTTGGGCTTTGAGACCAAGGTGCAGCAAAGACAAGATGAATGCTGCTCCAGGCCGTCTTGAAGAGTCAGGACACAGGATGACAAGAACGGTCAAGTGATGCGCCAAGGCGAGTTGACCCCTCACCCTGGCTCTAATTCCTCCTGTCTGATAGCAAGAGGATATTATGGTCGTCTTGAGCAACATGTGCCAGCAGCCGAGGGGTGCTGAGTTTGGCTCAGCAGCCAATATAGATGCGACGGGGCGGCAGGACAAGGAGAGGCGAGACTTGTAAACAAGACTTGCCCGGATTAGTTGCAAGGCATTATTTTGGTATAGCAGAAACCAAAAACCACCAGAAAAACAGCCTTCTTTCTTTTCTGCCTTGCCAAGCGAGCGTGGGGAAAAAAATTCAACCTTGTTGTTTCCTGAGCAATCAAACCGGCTCGACGGTGCTTCTTTTTGTGCCTCATTGACTTTTCCCACCCTATCCTTGAAGTCTCCCTCCCTGACTTGGAGTGGCTGGCTGCTATTCCTATCCACGTAACCGGCCCTCCCGGGCCTCTGTGAAGAGCCCGCTTCTTGCCAGGCCTGGAGCTACTAGCCTCTTAGGAGGTGGGGTTAAATGTGTCTGTGGAACAGGCGAATCCACCCTCAGCCAAGGTGTGTGGCATGCCAAGTCGTTCAGGGCACATCACCACAATTGTCACTGCTTCCAGGGACTGCTTCTATTCCCAGCTCCCAATGACCTCATCAGCTGTGGTGAGTCGAAGCGGGTGCATTGACCGACAGCACGACATGGCCTCAGCTTTGCTTGTGCTCGCCCGTCACGGCTCACATGGAGGCTATCCTGCTCGGTAGCTCTTGCGTCTGGCTACCCAAACCCAAAAAGTGCCAAAAACGCCAGCTTCAGCGCATCATGGTAACCTCAACGGCAGCGTCGTGGCCGCAACCGTCGTGCGCCATTGACTCTCCATGTGCAGGCTCTTGTCTGGGGCTTGCATGATGGCATACGACGGTAGTTGCGGGCGCGGCAGCCAATAGCCATCTTATCTAGGGTCGGTGGCGTCTCAGGTCGCACTGCACAATCGTCGGCAGCAAGACGGACAGCCCCGCAGCGAATAAGATGGCACTGCCAGCACTGACAGGTCCAAGCACTTGCAAGCGTCGTGCACCGCCTCGGCCAAAAGACAGCGCAGCGCGGAGCAAGTCAGCCAGGAGAAAAGGGAAGCGCCGTCATTGAGAGGAGAGTCTGTCATCAAGAGGCAATGACTTGCAGCCTGCCATGTCAGCCACAAGAAACGGACTGCCGGATGCGATCAAGTGGCATGCATACTACCTAGCTGGGTAGTAGAGGCAGTAGTAGTAGTAGTAGTAGTAGTAGTAGTAGTAGTAGTAGTAGTAGTATAGTACTGTAATAGTATCAGTCTTCTATGCATCAAGTCTAGCTGTTAAAACCTCTTGGTGGGTACCGACTACTACTTGTTTTCCATGGCACGTGTATTGTTAAAATCAGCAGCGCCCATAGCGGGCATGTCTCTGCCCACTACCAAAAAGGGTGGTTTTAGTAGTAGTAGTAGTAGTGGTAGTGGTAGTAGTGGTGGTAGTAGTGGTGGTAGTACTACTAGTAGTTACAGTACCAGGCAGTCCACGTGGGTCAGTACCTGGCCGTGTACCTGGATCCGTGTCTGGTCTCCCGACGCAAAGACGTCCCATGTTCTGCCTCGCGCCTCTAAGAGATGTGCCTGTCTCAGAGATGGGCTTGTCTGTCTGGGAGACGCTGTTCCCTTTGTGGCCAATGATTCGACCAATCTGCCCTGTCTGTCCGTCCCGACTCCCACACCTTGGGCTGAGCCCGTGTCAGACAGAGATAGCGAGCGCCCTTGGAGGTGGGCATATTGTTCCTACAAATGCTCTTGTTAGCCGCACGGGTCAATTGTTTTTGCTTCTTCACCTTGTCAAAGGCGCGCCATCTCCTCTTTCCAGCAATAAATGTCGCTTTCTTGATTTCCCAAATCTGGTAGCATGCCATTATCGGGCCTTTGCCTTGTTGTGTCGAGGCCTTGCCATAGTAAAGTTGACGCCAGCAGACGCACAGACTTTCCTATTGTGACATCTTCGTCTTTATCCCCTGCGACTCTCCAGTTCATCGCATCGTCAACTTGCCCCCCCGTCGCCTCAACTGAGTCAACCCACGGCCCGGCAGAGACAAAGTTAAAAGCTAGACACGTCTCACATTGACGTCAAGGTCATGTCTTCGAGACAAGATGCCGCTGCTCAGACCGTTCCTGCGTCCCACGAGACTTCGCCGCTTCTAGCCAACCAGAATGGCCCCGACGCCAGCAGCGCCCACCAGGGCGTCATACCTTCAATGGCCCACAAGATGCATCTCTTTGTTCCTGCCGTTGGGCTGGGCGTTAGTCGCGTCTGCCCAGGCCCTCAATGGACAAGCCAATGGCTGACGATGCATACGACATAGATATATCTCGTAGCCATCGACCAGCTCCTTACAGTGGCCGCCTACGCCAAGATAGGCAATGAACTTAATGCTCTCAATAACATGAGCTGGATTGCCACGTCGTCAGTCTGCCTCTGGTCTATGCAAGATGCACGCTGACTTGATTCGTAGATATTTCCTCACCCTCACTAGTTTCCAGCCTTTGTACGGCAAGCTGAGTGATATTTTTGGTCGCAAGGAGTGTCTTCTGTTTGCCTATGCCGTCTTTGGAATCGGGTGCTTGGGATGCGGTCTCGCCCAAAGCATGGTGCAACTCTGTGTCTCGCGCGCATTTGCTGGTATCGGCGGCGGCGGCATGAGCGCAGTCGTCTCTATCCTTCTCTCCGATATGGTTCCTCTAAGAGAGCGTGGCGTTTGGCAGGGCTACATCAACATCATCTATGCCGCCGGTTCTTCTACCGGAGCTCCTCTTGGCGGCATTCTCGCAGACTCTATCGGCTGGCGATGGTCAGTAGCCGCTGTTGCCCCCGTCATTCAGAGCTTGTCATGGCCTGTGTCTTGGTCCCTGCTAATCATGGCTGCATGTAGGTCCTTTTTAGCACAGGCTCCCATGTGTGGCGTGGCCTGGATCTCAGTCTACTACGTTCTCGACGTGCCAAGCCCAACAAAATCACACTGGATGACCAAGATGCGCCAGATTGACTTTGTCGGGGCCTTGGTCCTGATAGTTGCCGTCACGGCCTTGCTGCTGGGCCTCGACTGTGGCTCCAATCTCGGCTGGTCTCACCCCATCACCATTGCATCCGTGTGCACTGCTCCTTTTCTTTTCGCCCTCTTTGTCTTGATCGAGGTTCGTGTGGCATCGCATCCCTTTGCCCCGGGCCACATCATCTTCGACCGCGGTCTTTTTGCCTGCTATCTCGCAAACTTCTTTAGCGTCGCCAGCACGTTTGGCGCTCTCTTCTTCCTGCCCCTATACTTGCAAGCTGTCGAGGGTAAAAGCGCCACTACTAGCGGTGCACTTCTCGTGCCTAGCATGGTAGCCAGCGTCATCGCCTCTGTCGGCAGCGGCTGGATCATCAAGAAAACGGGCAGGTTCTATGCCATTACCCTCCTAAGCTATGCAGTACAGACAACCAGTATCTCGTGTATGATTGCGTCTCTTTGGGTTAGATTCGTGGGCGGAGAGGTGGCATCTCTGGCCTTCATGAGTGGCGGAGCGGGAGCTGGCAAGTATTTCCTCTTTTCCACCGCCTTCTCCTTCCCTCCTGTGCCTCTCTTTTCCCCTCTATTAAGCCAATTGCTAACATGAGCTGTTCGTCAAGGCTTGACAATAACCCTCATAGGTCTGCTTGCCAATGCCTCGACAGACGACACTGCCGTTGTTGTGGCTTGTTCATATCTTTTCCGCTCTCTTGGCTCCAGTATCGGCATCTCCGTTAGCTCAGCAGCTATGCAGCAGGTTTTGCGTACACAACTTGCTTCTCGTCTTCATAACGGCGACGCTGCCCGCAGTGTTGAGAAGCGTGTCCGCCAAAACATCGACTTTATCCGCCTACTGCCACGACACATTGCCGACATTGTCCGCGACAGCTACCAGTTGGCCACGATTGGCGCCTTTGTGCCTTCTCTTGCTTTTTCACTCATTGCTTTACTTGTCGCATTTTGGATCAGGGAGAAACCGTTGAATAGAAGCTGACCGACACCTCTCAGTGTTTTATCGGTAACCACTATGAGTAACTCTTCACCGTGACGCTTTTTCAGGGTCAGACATGAAAACTACAAGCTAGCCATGCTCTATCTAAAGATTTTGCAAGACAAGGGCAAACCATGCAACCAACACCACCCGGACGGAGAGTCGGACGACTAGGTTAGACTCGCCTCTGCAGTCCGAGACTCCCTCAGGTCATGTGGGTTTTACAGATCGGGTCGTTCATTCCTGGCGCTGTGCATTGGCTCCATTCCAAAAATGTCGTCGGACCGCAGAGCTGCTTGCGAGTCGGCATCTACCGCCACATCGCCAAAGAGGAATGCGTTGCGTTCACTGCTAACATTTCTCGACGTTCGCTTCTTGTGAAGCACTGGCAGAAACTTGCGCTCGGGTCCCTGTTTCCGACAGGCAATGGTATCTTCAGGCTCCAGCATCCACGAAAAGGACGACTGTGCAAGTGTTGAACGGGTGGGCATAGGTGCTGCCGGCCGCAGGGGTATTGAGGCCTGGACGACCCCTTCTCCGTTGCTGAGCTCTTCAACCGCCACTTTGCCATGGGCGCTCCGCGCTACCGTGGCCACACATGGTATCCTTTCCTCTGCAACAGTTGGCCTCGGCTCGTCGTCATCATCAGACATGGCAACCGAGCCAATTTTTTCTGCTACGGGCCCGCATCCGTCTTCGGAGCTTTGCTTCCTTGAGACTGTCTCATCTTCTGCCTGTATTTGGGTTGCTGTGTATTGAGCACTTGACGCTGTCGCGGTGTCAAATGTGGGCACTTGGAGTGAAGACTCATTCAGGTACACTTGTACAAATTGGATTTTGGCGGCTGCAATCTCAATGAGTTCAAGGCTCTTGGTCTTGTCCTGGAGCTTCAAAACTGATATAGCCTTGAGATTGGTCACCGTCTCGTCCAGCAAATCAGCAAGCTGCTTGTTGCGTCTTTGGAGCGCGGCAAAGGCCTGTACAGCGCTCTCTTGGCTCGCAAAGTCTCTTGAGGCTCTAGGTGAGTGGCGAGCTTCTTGAAAACTGTGCATATTTCGCCGTATTTCCGTCATGGCCTCACGCACGGCTTGATTGAGGCCCAACCTTTCTCCTCGTTCCAAGACGCCCTTGGCACTCTTGGCTGCGCCTTGCCACAGCGACTCCACGCCCCCTGAATTCTGCATCAACCTAGACGGTGACGGCAAAGGGGATCTCGTACCGAACCCTCTGTGGCCAAGAGAACCCGACCTTTGGGGGCTGGAGGGGACAGAGCCAGGAAGCGGCGATGGAGTCAAAGTGTCGGGTTGTCTATCCTCATACTTGGCCATGAGAGCTGCCCCGCCTGCAGCCGACATGTCGTCTCGGAGGTGGATGGCATCGTTGACAAACATGTGTGCCAAGTAAGGTGCTTCGGGTCGGGGATATTTGAGAAGTAATTGTAGACATGCCGAGTAGTCTGCCTGCAGCACTAGAGAGCCAGAATTCATTAACCTTGATCGCATCGACCCCTGTACCGGCTGAATACCAACATTGAGAGCGTATGCGAATGAGCATTGCGCAGCATATAAAGTCTACCAAGTCGAGTGAGGGATCGACGGCAAAAATGGAATCCCACAATATGAGAACCTGGTCAAAGGGAAATTCCCGACTGAAGAGAAGCCGAATCCACCGACTTTGGCAATAATTAGGACTCGTATTGCAGGCAGAGACTTTTGTGACCTTACATGAGGAATATTTGAGGCAGAATGTCGACATTGGAAAGGTGAGACGCAAGCTCCCAGTCTAGTTTTTGCAGGCAGACATTATGGATCAACTTGCTTCTATCGACAATGGCCGACCGAGTGTCCTGTGGCGTCGAGTTTGGCTTGGCGCATGACGGGCCATTTCCTTCGTCGGAAACATTATAAAAGGCCTGAGCGTGCTCCATGAGCCGCGAGAAGAGAAGATAGGCATCATGTTCAACATACGCCGAATTGACAACTTGTAGCATTGACGGGTCCAAAGGGGGCGGCAATGACGAGTCCTGTGCAGACGCTGCATCAATCGCATCCTGCTCAACAACATACACAATAGGCGCCAGAAGCTCGTGCATTCCCTGGCGGTAGCCCCCGTGGCCAGGGTTGGCCTTGCAGTAGATGAAGAGGATGTCAAGTATTGCAGCTCGCGTGCTGTCTTGATGATAGCTAGCTTCGTCAGGAAGACGCTCGACGTCTTGCAGGATTTCGGCACGAATCAGCTCATCTTCTCGCAATGTGGTCCAAGGCGACTGCCCATGGTGTCAGCAACACGACATGGATGGGGCATCGTGGGTTCCAAGGCTCACTTCGGGGTCGTCGGCCAGAGGGTCGACATTGAGCTCAGTCAGTTCTTCAGGGTGCTCGATGTATTTGAGAAATTGACTCCTCAAGCGAATATAGCCTCTTCTGCCCTCATCAAGTGCCTGCCTCCAGCCTTTGGCCGAGCTGTCTCTTGACATGAGAAGGGCCTGTTGCAGCAACCGTCAGTCCAACTTGAAGCACCAGCGACGAGTCCAACAGACCTTCCAGCAGACCGAACGGCAGCCGCACACACAGGGGCTCTCACTACCTCCTTGTCTGATAGCGCGCCGCAGGCTGGCTGTATTTGCACAAACATCTTTGGTGGCCTGCCATCTCCGTCTTGGGCGAGGGCCGTCAGCTCAAACCGGCCTTTGGGCTCTGTCGTCGCTTACTGCGCCTCTTGCAGGGACCTCATGGCGGGTTGTTGGACACGGCTCTGGGCCACGTACGGCCTGCAGGATGGGGGTAAGTGTTGATCAGGTTGATGTATTGATTAGAATGCTTGGGTAGTCAGTCGGCCGCTGTCACGCGGAAGGATAACAATATTACATTACTTATGACGTTGTTTGGATGGGAGCTGCTGACTCAGAACCCCCAAACCCCTCCAATCTTGTCGCTGTGGCTCCCGCTAGCTGAAATCAGGAGATGCTAATCCTCACGACGCCCGTCTTTGCCCAGAGATGTCAGTCGTAGGGACGCCCCTCAGTAGTCGTGCTACCGCTTGCAGAATGTTTCTTACTGGCACCTGAAAGTAGCCGCAGATCATGTCGGCCGACTTGTTCGCAGAGTTCAACACGCCGCCTCAAGCAACTAGACACCAACAGAACCAGAACCTACCCGGGAGCCAAGGCCAATCCCAGGATGCCCTCGTATGTTTTGAGGACAAGGCTCATTTAGCACAACAACAGATAGAGCCTCAGTCTCGTTTGATTGGAGGACTCAATGTACTGCATCAGACTGTCGCTGGCGACGATGATGATGACGATGGATGGGGCGATTTTGAAGTGGCCGAATCGGCACCTCCTCGTCATACGACACGAGGCCTGCCCGAGGCGTCAAACGTCCTCTTCGACGTGGATGACTTTGAGCTCCAGGACACAGATGACCTAGAAGATGTCGGTGGTGACGATTTTGGAGATTTCGAGTTGCCAGTCTCCCCATGCACTCATTCGTCGCAACCGCCTCCTCAACCCTCGCAGCCCTCTCCTACGGCTGATCTACTTGATCTCAACACGGCACCTGACCCCGATCAAGAGGCAAATCTCTTGCAATTAGGGGCTCAGAGGGAATCAGGTACCTTGGGTGACAATACCGCAGCACCAACTCGTCTACCTGCTGCATCTTGGTCTACAAGGCGTCGTGACTGGCCGTCATCTTTTAATACAGCGACCAAGACGGGAACCGAAGAGGCTCAGACATCTAGCTCGCCAAATCCGACTTCTTTGGCCAGTAAGAGTCACCCCTTGGATTTGGAGGAACAGGAGTGGGAAACGTGGGATGATCTGGATTCAAGTGTGGGCGGCAACAACCATGAAACCACTGCTGTTAACCAGGTCTCGGATGGCTGGGATTGGGTAGCCCCTTTGGACAGCAAGAGCCTTTCAATTGACGAGGCTAGCTCCAGCCAGCATCCTCCCACCAATATCCCTCCGCCGTCAACAATTCTATCTATATTCCCCGATCTTTTGAATCGCGGAGATGCCTTCTTCAAGTCTTTGGCAGGGCAATCCGTAACCACGACACTGAAAGTATTGGGCACATCCAAATCTCTCCACTTCCTTGAGAGCTATATTCTGTTGGGCACGACGGCAGCACGCATCATGGCTGGAAGGAAGCACAGATGGCAACGCGACAAATTTCTGGCCAAAAGCATGTCTATATCGGCATCGGGAAGCAAGGGTATGAAACTGACGGGAGTTGACAAGACGCAGACGACTCGTGAGAATCGTGAGGCTGCCGATGTGGTAGCGGTTTGGGGGCAGCATGTTGGTCGGCTACGAGCAGCTGTTGCAACGACAAACACGAGCCATAAAACAAGTCTTAGGGTCCCAGAGCTTAGTGAGAGGCTACAGATACAGGTAGAAGAATTGTCAGCGACGGCTCGTGTGGCGTGTATTATATGTGGACTCAAAAGACAAGAGAGGGTGGTCAAGGTTGATTTCGAAGTCCAGGACAGCTTTGGCGAATGGTGGGTAGAGCACTGGGGTCACAGAGCCTGCAAAAATTTCTGGCTCGAGCATGAACACCGACTGCGTCAGCGTTGACTTGTACGCCAATCACGCCTGGTACAGGGTCATGGGCAAGATGGTCTCTGGCTGGTGGCTACCCAGCACCGAGGCAAGCTGCGGCAAGACCAACTAGCATACGGCTGGCTCGAGGCATTTAGCGATTACTAGAGAGCATGCCTGTGCATGGCGGGACAAGGCCTAGCTAGGGAGGCGACATGACGGTCGAACATGAAGCATTTGATGCACGATGCACACATAGAGGGCCAACGTGTCAAGGCCAGTCGTCACAGGAGCCCCGCTGCCAAAGCAGCACTGCAGGCTGTTGTGCGCTTGTACACTATATATACCATGCATACCATGCATACCATGCCTACCATGTTCTATATATTTATTATATATATCTATTATATATATATA
>NJET01000038.1:112362-136797 GCA_002591415.1 Ophiocordyceps australis | reverse complement strand
AAAAGTAGTGCTAAATTGTATGTGTGGGAGAAGAAAGCTAGCTGCACCCTCGCACAAGAGGGGCAGGACTAAACTAGTGGCTCGGATATAATCCGGCACAACCCTAGCCAATAGCTGGCTAAAGTGGGCTAGCCCCACAACACCGACAAACACCGCAGTACTACTTCTACCACTACAGTACTACTACTAAGTAGTACTATACTACTACTACTACTACTAGTACCTACTACTACTAGTAGCTAGCAGTACCTACTACTATAGTCCTGGGAGCATCAGCAGTCTCGTGACACAATCCCCAAGACATAATTCCCAGGCCCGCACTCAGCCTCCTGCGCTGGGTATTGACATACTCCGTCTTTTCACCCTTGGAAAAGAAAAGTTTGAAGCCTTTGCTTGTCTCCCAGCTCGTCATTGAATTAGCCGCCAATGCAACAATGCGTGCTACCACTCTCACGTATACCTCTAGCCTTCTCGTGCTACCCAAGGCCTAACCTAGTTTCAGACCAAATGCCTCGCGTCTCAGATTGTCCGCCCGTCAATCAATTGCTTTCAACCTAGTCCTCCCTTCCTTTCCCAAGTGGTGTAGTCTCCCTTGTCGGTTTCGTCTGCCCCGAGTCCACTTGCCTTTTATCCTTTAATACATGAGCTGCTGCGTCTGGCCCTTTCTCTCTCCTTGGACACTTCTTATCCATGTCATTCGTGGCTCTCTAAGCTCTTTCAGACAGACAGACTGATAACCGCAATGGGTAGATCTACCACGGTCTCTCTTCGCATCTTCCAGGCCGTCTTGGCCGCTGCCAACCTTGGTCTCTCGGCCTATGGTAAGTTGGACATTGCACCAAGTCCTTTTCCCTCCCGGCTGACAATGGTAGTCATCAACTGGTATCTCCAAGGTACTCGACGCGGCTCGCCCAGCCCACTCAACTTTCTCGTCTTCGCCGCCTGTTTCTCCCTGATTTCTCTGCTCTATCTCGAGCTCGCGCCCCGTTTCTTCCAACGGGGCGCGCCTCTCTACGCCATATTCAGCCTCGAAGTCCTCAATGCGCTCTTTTTCTTTGCCGGATTCATCGCCTACTCCATTTTCATCAGCAATTTGTCCATGTGTCATGGCATTGTCTGCGGAGCCAGCAGAGTCGATACTGTCGTTGCCGCCGCGGCGTTTTGTGCCTGGGTTGCCTCGGCCGCATTGACTGGCCTATATTTGCTCAGGAGCGCGCCACGGAGACCTGGCGACAAGTCCATGGCTATGCAGGCGGCGTGAAGTTACGACTCAACTCGATTAGCCAAATTTTTCTGTTGATTTCTTGCTTGCAGCGACGAATGTAGTAGTAGTTCACACGGCAACTGGTTTCGGGGAAATGTTAGTATGCCTAAGACATTTGACTCTGCTCAAAATTGGGGGGGCAGACGATTACCTAGCCAACAACTCAAATCAATACAGCAAATGTTTAAACGCGCCCGACTGTTGCTTTATTTCATATAGCAAGACTTTCCAAGACTGACGATGCGTCGAAACATCACTCGCCTATTTTTTTGCGCAGAAACAAGTAGAAACTGCCAAAATGGCAGGCCGCTCACAAGGGTTCGTCGATCCAACCCTTGTCCAAGAGTGCCAACTGTTTTACCCTAGTAGAGCGTTGAAGCTAAGCCCCTTGAAGTCTATCCCCTTGGTAGAGGGCCCTGAGGCCCAAGTCACGAGAAAGTGTATTCATGACGTAAGGATTCATTCATGCCGGTATTACGGACCTGAACCACCCATTTAACCCTCCAAGGCTGCACTGCTAAACACAGATTGAGGCTATACAAAAAAGCGAAGGAAGAGCCAAGGACGTGAAATTTTAGGTCCGGACATGTAGCCTTGCTGACGCTCACGTCACAGGGTAGGATGGCGTGATTATGCTGCCGGTTGCACCAGACGGCTGTGACCCACCATTGGTGAAGACGGCCACTTACACGGACTCAATAGGAAAGAAGCTCAAAACACACGCTGCTCCCAATTTTTCTTCTTTTCCTTGACCAAAGCCCCTCATTTTCTGCTCCTGAGAGACATTGACCAATTTTCAAGCTATCGACGCTGCACCATGTCAGATCCAATCAAGAATTTTGAGACGCTGCAGCTTCATGCTGGGTAAGTCATTGCCTAGCCCCAGGACGACGAGACGCTGGCGTCTTGGAGCCTTGTTGTTGACAATACTTGATGCAAAAGCGCGGCGCCTGATCCTACAACCAAGGCACGCGCCACACCCATCTATGCAACAACGGTAGCGCAGTCCCCCACATCCTCACCCCAAAAGCGAGCTGACTCCCTGTTTGCCAGAGCTTTACCTTTGACGACTCTGCCCACGGTGCGAGGCTTTTCGGTCTCAAGGAGTTTGGCAATATCTATAGCCGTCTCATGAACGCAAGCTGCCCTCTGGAACCCAGCCATCGGAGGCCATGTGCTGACTAAACTCCTCGATAGCCTACCAACGATGTATTTGAGAAGCGTATGGCAGCACTCGAGGGCGGCGTCGGAGCGTTGGGCACTGCGTCGGGCCAGAGCGCCCAATTCATTGCCATCAACACGCTTGCCCATGCCGGCGACAACATCGTGTCCACGTCCAACCTCTATGGCGGCACTTACAACCAATTCAAGGTCTTCATGCCCCGTCTCGGCATTCACACCAAGTTTGTCCATGGGGATGACCCAGAGGACATTGCCGCCGCCATTGACGACAGCACAAAAGCCGTCTATGTCGAAAGCATTGGCAACCCGCGGTACAATGTCCCCGACCTCGAGGCCATTGCCAAGGTTGCTCATGGAAAGGGTGTTCCTCTCGTCGTCGACAATACGTTTGGCGCGGGTGGATACTTCATCCGCCCCATCCAGCATGGTGCCGATATTGTTGTCCACTCAGCCACCAAGTGGATTGGCGGCCACGGCACCACCATTGGTGGTGTAATCATTGACTCGGGCAAGTTTGACTGGGGCAAGCATGCCAAGCGCTTTCCGCAGTTTGTCGAGCCGTCTGAAGGCTACCACGGCCTCAAGTTCTGGGACACCTTTGGCTCCATATCCTTTATAATCCGCGCGCGCGTCGAGATCCAGCGCGATCTGGGCGCCTGCATGAATCCCTTTGCGGCTCAGCAGCTTCTGCTAGGAGTTGAGACACTCAGTCTGCGCGCCGAACGCCATGCCCAAAACGCGCTGTCGCTGGCGCAATACCTGGAAAAGAGCCCGTATGTGAGCTGGGTCTCATACCCGGGTCTGGAGAGCCACCCGTACCACCAAACAGCCAAGAGGTACCTCAAGCGCGGCTTTGGCGGCGTGCTGAGCTTTGGCGTCAAGGGCGGCGGTGCTGCGGGAAGTCAGGTCGTCGATGGCTTTAAACTTATTTCCAATCTGGCCAATGTCGGAGATGCAAAGACGCTCGCGATCCAGTAAGTCTGCCAGACATGACTAGTGGTTTCAAGGCGGCAATGTATTGACTCTGAATCAGTCCCTGGACCACGACGCATGAACAGCTGTCCGACGAGGAAAAGAACAGCTCTGGTGTCACAGAGGTTGGCGCATAGTATCCGTGCTTGTTGAGACTTGTTCGCTGACTGGCTCAGGATTTGATTCGCATCTCTGTAGGCATTGAGCACATTGACGACATCATTGCCGATTTCGAACAGTCATTCGAGGCTGCCTCGGCCACGACAAAGAAGAACGATGAGGCTCAACCTGTGGAAACAGCGGGCAAGAAGAATGACGCGCCTATTGCGCCATAGGACGGAGAGCTGGTAGCAAAAATTGACTTCTACTAGATACCCTTTGGCGTCGCGACATGAAATACTAGTACTACTAGCAGTTAGAAACGCAAAAAAAGGATGGATAAATTGCACAATATTCCTGTTAGTCAGCATGTAAAACCACTCTGATTGGCGTAGCGCAGTCTAGCTCACCGTCCAACTCACCGACCCACACCGAGCATTGACTTCCAATTCTGGACACAAGCACAACCTCATCCAAACCACGAGCAGACTGCCCACTATGCATCTCCTCATGCTCCTCCTGATGCCCCTCGCGCTGTGCACGATAGTCAAGCTCCATCTTCCAGCAACGCCTAGCCCTATATCGTTGTCGTCGCGTACGCACGCCACGCTATCCACTCTCGGTACCTACCTCAGTGCTCCTTTATCCGCGCACAACACCATCGTCTTCCGCAACGTCACTTCCGGCTCATATCTGGTTGACGTACACTGCCCCAGCGAGGCCTATCGACCGTTGCGCGTTGATGTGGCACAGGATGGCTCCGTGACTGCGTGGGACACGTTTCGTGGAAACGAGTGGGAGAATCTGGGCGAGGTGGTGCCCGTCAAGAATGGAGCTCTCGAGGTGCGCTGGATGGGCAGCCGTCAGTATTATCTGGAGAGACCAGGCTGTTAGATTGCTCCTTCTTGTCCTTGGCATGCGACGTTGCTAACGGCATATAGTTTCTGTACTGGGCATTCTCAAGAATCCCATGATTCTCATGGGGCTGGTCAGCATGCTCATCTTTATCGGCATGCCATATCTCATGGAAAACAGTACGTCTTGTATACTCGAATCGGCGAAACCACATGGGATGGTGGAGGTGCAAGAGGGACTTGCAACTCGCTGACGCTTCACAGTGGATCCCGAAATGAAGGCCGAGTTTGAAGCACAGCAACGCAAGGGCGGGCCCATGGCTGCCATGATGGGTGGTAATGCACAGGCCGGCAACCCGCTAGGGGACTTTGACATGGCGGCCTTTCTGGCCGGATCAAAGAAGAAAGAGGTTGCTGCGCCACAGACTGGAGAAGCGGCATCAGCACCCAGAGAGCAGGGTGTCCGCAGATGAAGCTGTTTCAACACCAGTGTTTTCTCAACCCTACAAAACAGTTTTCATCAGTTGAAATATCTATCTACAGCCGAGGGCATTCGACAAGATGAAGAGGATCTGTCTGGTTCGGGGGCATGTTGACGCATGGTTGAATCAGACACAAGTTGCTATGTCTTTAAAGACTAAATTGCATGACAAGCACAGCACTGTAACCCCAGACGGCCGCCAATATAAACTGTCAAGATTTGGCCATGGGTACGCGCTCATCAGTTAAAAGTCACCTCCGAAATCGCCGCCGTCATACCCGCCTCCAAAGTCGTCACCCCCGCCAAAGTCGTTATCAAAGTCATTGTTGTTTTGAAAGTCATTGTTGTTTTGAAAGTCATTATTGTTAACGTCATCGTGTCTTTCATGATCCTCGCCATCCCCTTTGCATGGAGCATTAGTCGCGGCACATGGTGCTATTGACAGGATGAAAGAGAAGGGGAGCCGGTCCACTTACGGTATCCATCCATATACGCATTATGCTCGTGTTCGTTGATGGAGTTTGCAATCAAGGCGCCACCCAGCACACCTGCGCCCATGCCAAGCGCACCGCCGGCCAGCCCCATGCCCATACCGCCCATTCCCATGCCAGGTCTGCGCGGCGGCTGCATGTATCCCTGCTGGCTGCCGAATGCGCCGCCGTAGCCCTGACCATAGCCCTGGCCGTAGCCACCACCCATGGGCGGGCCTTGCGGAGGGTAGTAGCCACCGTACTGTTGCGGCGCCTGAGATTGATAATAGCTCTGCTGCTGCTGCTGCTGCCCGTAGCCGTAGCCGTAGCCGTGAGACCCGACTGGCGCCTTGCCCTTGCCGAACAGCTTGCCGAGGAAGCCACCGCTCTTGGCCCTGTCCCGCTCTCGCGGCGGCAGCTCCTGTGGAAACGAACTCGGCGCACCGCTGCTGACGGGCCTGGCATAAGAATCCGATGACGAAGCCCGCGCTCTGGCGTCCTCTTCGGCTTGCAGCTTGGCCGCCAGCTTGGCATCTTCCTCCTCCGTGTTACTCGACGATGCTGCAGCCGTGCCGCTGCTAACGGCCGCGCTCTCCTTGCGGTCCTCGTATGGGTTTTTCTTGGTATCTGTCAGCGCGGGAGTATGCCCAGGCTCATATCCGGGTGGAGCATCATCAGGCGCATCGCCGTCGACAGGGAAAACAGGAGCAGTGGGCTTTTCCCACTGAGATTTCTTGGTATACAGGTTGACGTAGAACCTGCGTCAAACAAATAGCGTCAACTCTGCTCTTCCAGCCCACACGCTCAGACTGTTCGCTTCGCAATGATGCTGTTATAGTACCGCTTACCATTCTTTATACTGCTCGTTCCACCGTGCAACCCAGCCAGCCGGGACTTCGGGCGCCTTGGGAGGTGGCGGGCCAGATGGGGGAGCAAAATCCTCCATGTCAAGAGACTCTCCTCTACAATCTTTGAGGTGACGCGTCTCAATTGCGCAAGACTAGCCCTTTGTCGGTGAGGTAAAAGGTGTTGCGATGGGATAAAGGTATGAGGCGTGCAACCCGTTGATGTATCAGGTTTCGCAGATCAGGCAAATGCAATATTAGCGCGATGTGATGATTCAAGACGCGAGAAAACAGAGTCGTCAACGTGCGTGTAGAAACGCTATAGGGAATAGAGTCCAACGGCTGATAAACGACTTGCTGGCGTCATAACTCCCAGTCTCAGCAAAGCAGAGCGGGTCGACGGCACTGCCTCTCCCGGCATCGCTTGCATCCAATCATCTGGGAATGGATCCATCCGTATAACCTGTACAACCTGTACAACCTGGGTATCCTCCTACTATTACAAGGTACTAGAATACTAGTACATCTTGCTATGAATAAGATAGTATGTACATGATAGGTACATACAGACATACGTGCACGTTAAAGAAGAGGCCGCCCGCCGCCGCGTCGCCAACTGCTACTAGTAGTAGTAGTAGTAGTAGTAGTAGTAGTAGTAGTACTGTAATAAATTGAAAAGTAGTAGCGAAACTGAAACCTTTGCTCAATCTCAATCTCATCTTGTACAACCCCTGCACAAACATTGAAGCAACTAAATAGCATTCAAAAAGCATAAGTCTAGTCCCAGCCAAGTGAATAGCGAAATCTTTTTCCAAATGGCTATCAAATTTCCCCCAAAACTTAGCTAGAGCAAATAGACTCTACCCACCAAGAATCTTGAGAAAAAAAGTAAGAAGAAAAAAGCTCCTCGCTCTAGTAGTATATCAATCTATCCGAGACTCCGCCGCAGCAAGCCCAAAAGATGGCCCATGGCTCCTCTGTCAAACATTCGAGCAAATGCTCCAAGGCGCCTCTCAAGCGTATCCATCCGATTCGACCCGCCGCTCGCCAAACAGGTAGGCCGCCTCGAGGCAGAAGCGCCCATGACCCCTCTCGATGCGTCTCTCGCTGCCGTAGCATACTAGCACGGCATCCACGATTCCACTCAGGATTCCCTCGACGGCGCCCATGACTGAGTAGCCAATAAAACTCGCCATGAGGCCCACAACGTACGCATATGCAGATCCTCGCACGCCCATGCCGTCTGGCAGCTGAATCCGCAGCTGCTTGGCGGTAATAACCCAGCCGGCAAAGCCAAGCCCAGTCGCCATGATGAAACGAGTTGCCACGAGCAGCAGTTTGGCCAGACGATACGGAATCAGGCCGTGGTACTGCCCACGTGAACGTAATGCCCGTGGCGTTAGGGTTGTCGTGGGAATCGTGGGCGAAATCACTTCCATCTGGTCCAGGCCTCTAGCCGACGTCGCCAAATTTTGAGAGTGAATGGCCGAGTAAGTCACTGTAAGTGGGCTCGTCAATGCCATGATTGGCGTCGGCATCCAAAACGCCGCCATATTTGTGATGCCTATGCCAAGTCTCCTCGGCAAGAACAGCAAAGGGGCACGAATCATAAGGGCTAAGAGCGTCGACTGGCAAATACTGCCAAAAACCGTCGATGTAGCATGTCCCAGCGCCGCCAGGACGATATCTTTGGACGGTGTGACGGGCCCGGCATTGCGATGAAAGTACCACTGTGAGACTGTTGCCGCCGTTGTTGCACGATGCACTGCATTGATGATGGCCAGCGTCCACAAGTACATCAGGACAAAAGCCGCGCCGAGCCACCAGCTCGAAAGCTGGATCACGAATCGAATGAGCGACTTGGAAAAGTAGCCGCCCATAAAGACGCGCGTGAACATGACCAGCCACGCCCAGGTCCACACAATAATGAGGCCTAGGCAGCAGAATCCCACCACCAGCAGGGCTGGATTCTGAGCAAGGATCTTGCTCGAGAACTGTAGAATGTCAATAGCCTGTTGTATTGCCCTGCGCCCCTTGACAACAAGCCAAAGCCAGACGATACACGCCGCTGCCGGAAGAAACGATGCCCAGCGCATAATGCTGTCTTGGAAGCTTGATCCGTGCGTGCTGCCCTTGAAGGATGAGATGAAAGCGTACAAGGAAAAGGACAGCATGATGACCGGAACGGCAACCAGTATCACACTGACAAGCGGACGGACGAAAGAGCGAAGAGCTGCCAGCCAAATGAGAGAGACAAACACTGATACTATCGTATCGACTGCCAGCATGTCGAATGACTTTTGAACGGTGGAATATATCGTGTCGCCCACAGGGCTCTTTCGGGGGGCTGTATGGAGCCAGACCAAAACAAAAGTCGACATCATGGCGGCGAAGCTTATCATGTATATCCAGGCAAAAAAAGGGTCGTGTCTGAAGAGCTCGCCTTCCACAATGGTATTGCTAGGCTGTGCCGATTCTTGGGGAGTAGTGTGCTCGCTGTGTGTTGTATGCGGCAGCTGTGCGCTATGTGATGGCCTGCCTTGCGAAGAGTTTCCTTTTAGCATGAAGGGGGTGCGTTCTGACTGCGGTCTCAGTCGTTGGAAGGGCGGTGGACTTGCATCACTCAGGGCATCTTCGCCAAGTAGTGATTCTGGAGGATCATCATTGCCTTCGAGGTACGAGTCGAGGCCTACGTCCACCATGTTTCCCTTACTCATCGGACTGCCAACATCTCTGCCAGAATGTGAAGATTGCTCTGCATGTTGGAATAAGGTGTTTTGTCTAGGGTGATGCCGGTGGCTGCTTCTAGCATCGCTGCGACTGCTCTTGACGCTTGGTCCGGGTCCATGTACAGTATATGGACTGTCAATTTGGCCAGCACTCGCCTCAAGTGAGACGTGGCTGTTTGCCGACTCGGTGCTTTCGAGTAGTTGGCTCGCAGCAGCTACGCGGCGAGACCGTTGCAGTGCGAACATGTCGGCTGCCTCGCGTTCCCTCTCCTCCTCGTCGTCTTCTCGAAACTCATCGAGCGTGCCGTGGAAGAGAGGCGCATCTTGGGCGGCCGATATGCGGGAGGCAAAACCGATATTGCCAAAGCGGGATCCATTGCCATGCTGCTGGTAGCCGGTGTAGCCGCGGGAAGCAAGAGACCTACTGGCCCGGCCAGTGTCTCTATGAGGACGGCCGGGCCGTGATGAGAACCAATCGGTGGATTGCGGTGCGTGGTCGGTGTCTGCTTGGCCAAACGTCGAAAATCGCGATTGAGACTGAGCAAGAAAACGAGAAGCATCTAGAGGGCATTAGCAAACACGGCTATTGAGCAATGGCTTGGTCAAGTCGCACACTCTGAAAACATTGCGGCTCGTGGCCCCCTTGCTCCGTCCCCTCTCCACTTGTCTATGAGCGTAGATGAGATTGAATCCTTCAACTCCCGACAAGGGCTTCCTTGGGATGAAAGCAGGCGCACCTCGTCACTGCCCAGAGGCTGGAGACCAAGTTGAAGAGCCGACCGCCGAGGTGTGTTGATGTGGGTAATCAAGATGACGGAGCAAGCGAGATCAAGGCGTCAAATCGCATGCGATGGAGAAAATGGCGTCGAGTCGGGCCACGAGAGCTCATGCAGCGAAAGAAGAGAGAGGCGAGATGTCGGTGACGGTCTGGGGTTCTGGGGCTCCAGTGATTGCCGCTGAGGGGGCCCCACACGCAGCCACTCGAGGCGGTCACTGGTCAGTTGAGCCAGCTGCACGTCGCCCACCGGTCACGGTGTACAAATCACACGCGCTGCTTGTCTGCTCCTGCAGGTAACAAGTGGCTTAGGTGCACAGCATACGCAGACGTAGGCTTCGGCAAAAGCGCATGAGGCCAAGGGCAAGTCTTTGGTGGCTAGTAGGAGTAGGAGGAGTAGGAGGAGTAGTAGTAGTACTACTACTACTAGTAGCTGCTATGTACATTCGTAGAGGCAGAAACCCTGCTCCTCATGGCTCCTGTCCCCATTCGCGTCTGGCCCAGGTACCAGGCCTGTAGTGCTATCAGATACTAGCCCTACTAGTAGTGCTACTAGAACCCGAGGTACTGCTATAACTCCAGTGAGACAGTCTGACTAGTACTAGCAGATAGGAGGTACTACTAGCAGTACTAGTAGTAGCAGTATAAAGCACCTGAGTGGAGATGCATCGTCGACGCGCAGCTCTCCACAATGCCAGCCAATCATGGCCCCAGTCAGTTCAGTGCGGCCCGTGACGACGTCTCTGGGACGTGCGCGAGTCTGCTCTCGCTCAAGAAGCTCCGTCTCCGCCTTCAGCCAACTTCAAGTTGCTTCTTTGTCCACAACACAACATTGTACGATTACGTCGGCTCTCGCTTTTTATTCCCAAAGGGCCTCCGCTCAGCAAGGGCCCCTGTCCCATTGGCTGTGCACATGGTCCTTGACAGCCTCGTCTTGGCAAGACTTGTATTGCACCTGGCTCTCGTTGAAGTCGTTTAAACTGCATCTTCAAATTGCTCATGGCATCCGCGCCCTGGGACTATATCGCCAAGTTGGTCTGCATTGGCGACTCGGGATGCGGCAAGTCTAGCCTGACGATTCGTCTCTGCGAGGGGCGCTTTACCCTCCATCACGATGTTACCATAGGAGTCGAATTTGGCTCTCGCATCGTTCCTGTCGGTCCGCCGCATTCTAAACTGCTGCCGCTTCCCTCAATGTCTACATCTGCCACTTCGTCCCCCTCTGCAAACCATTCTCCAAATCTCAACCCTACTCCGCCAAGCGGACTCCCCGACCCGCCCCGCGACACCTCCAGCACGCCCCAAAAGCACATGAAACTCAGCCTTTGGGACACTGCCGGCCAGGAAACATACAAGTCTGTCACGCGCTCATACTTCCGCGGCGCTAGCGGCGCCCTTCTTGTTTTCGATCTTTCTCGCAAGCAGACTTTTGATCACGTCACCGACTGGCTTAGCGATCTTCGCCAGATTGCCGAGCCAGACATTGTTGTCGTCCTCGTAGGCAACAAGGCCGATCTCACCCAGAATGAGGACAATAAGCGCGAAATCACACGGCAACAGGCAGAAGAATGGGCCCGGAGAAACGGCGTTCTTGAATACGTTGAGACAAGTGCAAAGAGCGGCGAAAACGTTGAAAAGGCTTTCATGCGGGTCGCAGAAAGGATATATCAGAATATTCAGGCGGGAAAGTATGATCTCAATGATAGGAGATCAGGTGTCAAGGGCCAAAACGCCAGTGGCAGCCGTCAACTGAGGCTATCTAGTGATGCCAACAAGTCTGCAGTCAGCGGTTGCTGCTAGCGGCTCCATGTGCTCCTTGCGGGGCACTCAACATACGCAATATGGGCCTCTATATGAGCATGATACCCAGTGCCCAAATTTCTTGGCCGCTTTTTAGTAGCCTTGGCTTGCCAATGTGATCAACTTCTTGTACAGACGGCAGCATGCATGAATAGGTAGATACATACAGTAGCGGCTGCTTCTCACCACAAGCATTCCAGCAACCCAGAAATTATCAAATTGCATAAACCAGAGGTTCGACTCGGTTCGGTTCTGATGCCATAGTTCCTTTTCTTTCTCAAGTCTTGGCCCAACGTTTTGTACATATCCTTCCCAGCCCAGAGTTCATGAAAATCGCCATGACACATCATGCCCACTTACCCAGATTCCTACACGTCTCTTGGTTTCAATGTGCTCATTGCTGCATCTGGAAGTATGTCCCAGGAGACATTCAAACCACAACCTCCAGGTCACCATTGCAAGGCAGTTGACTCGCGCCCACCAGCGCAACCTAGCTAATCACTGATTTTCCACGTATCAAACCACTTCATGTAGCTATACTGCTTATTGGCACCTGTCATGCCCCAGCAGATCGGAATGAAGAAGATGTAAAGTCCGATGATGATGGTGTACAGCGTTCCATACACAGCCGTTTGGACTTGAAGTTGGCGATTCCTGACTGCCCAATCAACGAGGAATCCAAATGAAAGAATGGCAAAGTAGAGCGCTGGATAGTAGTGGTGCACATAGGTGACGCGTGCCATTATGACAAACGGGAGGTAATGCAGGAACCAGCCTGCCACCGGATAGATGCCAGAATAGTGGATCTGGTCAATCTCTTTGTTGTTAAGATCCCGGAATCCGCGTTGCCAGCGTACTAAATACCATGACACGACGAGACCAATGATGACGAGGCTGATTGTAGAGCCCCAATAGACGAACGGATTTCCAAGTAGAAAATACTTGACAATGCTGTCGTCCCAACCACACATACGGAGGCCAACATTTAGAATGGGCCACTGCCACCATTGCGACGCTAGATCGTCTTGTTTGTCAGGATCTGGTACAAGAGCATTGTTGGACGTCATCATAGCCACATTGAGGTGAATAAAGTCGTGAATGAATGGAGACTTGTAGACTCCTGGATCGCCGGCAGGAACTAAAAGATGCAACTCGAGTTAGCCAATTCGGTCCGTCAAAGTAACCAATGGCAGGTACTCACGCTTCTCATTCCAGTGCGCTTCAACGTTCCAATGAGTATAGGTATCACGAGGATTGTTCTCCTTGGTGCACGTCACTTCGATTTGCTTGAAGCCCCATTGAGGCAGATTCCTATTTCCGGCTCGAAGATAGCAGCCCAAAACAGGGTTCTTGAGGCGGAAGGCCGTGGTAAGCGTACGAACTCTGGTTCGATCTTTAGATGCGACATCTCGAACGACTTCGACCTGCCAATTATCCTTATCATCTCCAATCGTCAGGTTGCCGTAGCATGACACTTCTTTGTCAGACTTTGTCAAAGGGGCAGCAATGTCATGAGTGTGCAGATTGCGACCAGTCTGGGCATGAATCAGACGGATCATGGACCCATGGCCAATGAAGCGCATGTCATCAGATTCGCGGTCGTATTCAGGATCTGAACGGGTAGGATAGAAGAACCAATCATTATTGGCATCCTTGTGGTGATAGCAAGTAACTTGCTGTTGTTGAGAGCCCTCTGGATACGTTTGGACGTGGGAATGGAGAAGGCCGCCTCCGTAACCCATATTCTTGATTGTGGCACGCGATCCAAGGGCAATTTCAAGTGGGCTGTCCTTGCCAACCTCTGTGCCCTTGAGGTTGGCCTGGAATAGCGAGCTCATTTGAGCATCGCCAGGACCTGTCTTGTCGAGTATGGCAAAGTGTAAAGCAAAGGATAACAGATAAATTAGAAAGGGCACAATGATGAGGCCAACGACGCGCGTGACGAAATGAGCCCCGAGAGTGGCCTAGTCCAGTCAGAATTGCTGAGAGAGCAATAGCATGGGACAGACACTTACCAGAGGCATCTTTGTGTCGCCAAACTTGTTCCATAGGTCTTCTGCAGTGTATAGCCCCACCAAGGCAGTGACGAAGAGGCCGACGAGTTTGACGCTGCAGACACAGCCAATGCTGACACCTGTCATGAAAAGCCAAAAGAACCATTCGGGCTCAAAACTATTGTGTCGCTGGTTGTGGAACTTTGCCCAGCAAAAGACAGTGGCGACGGTGCCAAAGAGGAGCATGGAATCGAGGAGGATGAAGCGACTAATTGTCGTGTATGAGTTTTCGCACAGCACCATGAGGGTGACGAGCCAGACGGCAGGTCGACGCAAATTGAGCTCCCTGGCCGTGTAATAGGCCAATGGGATGCAGAGAATACCAAACAATGCATTAAAGGCGCGCATAAAGGTAAAGTCCACATCTTCGGGGTACTTTTCGCCAGATTTGAATTCAAAGGAACCGTTGTAGCCGGCGAGGACCCCTGAGAGTCCAACAAGCATCTTGCCGAGCGGGGGATGGACGTCGAAGTAGTACTCATGCTTGATGTAGTAGCTGCCAAACTTGCCGAAGCTATAAGACATGTCAGCAGGCGAGAGGCAAGTCGGACTGCAAAGTTATCTTACTGTGCCTCATCCCAGGTGACAATGTTGCTCAAGCCAATCTTCCAGAGCCGAGTCAAGACGGCAAGTGCTGTAAATAGAATAGGTGCAAAGATTGGCTCCCATTGTGCGATTTCGTCGAGAAAGTTTGTTTCCTGCAAAACATCAGACATGGCTGTCGCAATAAACGGGCTGCAAGGTCCAACCTGTTTGACCAGCTTCTTCTTCTTCAACTTGTCATCAATTTGGTCCACAGAGGCCTCGGGAATAGGTGGCGGCTGCGATGCGACGGGATGGCGCTTTTTGAGCCCGTTGGTGCCAACGTCAGCGCCCGAGGCGGCGACGGCCTTGTCGGCAGCCATGGGACTGGAATGGCGAGGCTGTAGTCAATCAAGGACTGCGTTGTGGGTGAAGCTCCAGGCGGGTGGGCGAGACGGGAAAAGGGGGCAATCGGCTTCTTCCGGCCGATGATGCCGTAGCTGCAATTGAGCTCTGCCCAGTGCAAGCTGTTGGGCGAGGAGCTCTCGTGTCGCTAGAACGACAGACAAGAAAGAAACAAAGAGGGCCTGTGGGTGCAAATGGCGCTTCCCAAAGGTAACTAGGTACGACGAAGGGGACGCTGCAAAGGAGTGAGGACGGGAATGGGATGGGGATGGGGATGCTTGCTGCGGTCGGACAAGAACGAGGCGCCGTTCAGCTCAATAAAATGCCACCTATGACTCTTTGGGGCGTTACGTACTTTGGCACAAGCTCTAGTAGTTTGGTCGTGAACTGCTCTGTGGAGCCATTGGCATCAGCCACAGCATCAGTGTACTACTGCGATGCTATTTGTGCAACCATGCCAAAGGATTTGCAAATGCTTGGTGCTATTATAGTTTTAAAATTATACACAATTGGTGTGGGAAAAGATCAATGCCATGCTGTAGTACTACTATATTGATTGTGCCATGACGACTCGGAGGTAGAATTAGTACTGTACCCGTATGTTAGGTACTAGTAGTAGTAGTAGTAGTAGTGGTAGTAGTAGGACTCTAGTAGTACTGTAGTAGTGGTAGTAGTAGGCAGGGAGGCTTTGAATGTAGTTGCTGCTGCGCCACATAGGATCTTTTGCGCTGTATGTATGATGTACATTGCAGCTGCTGCCGGCCTGCTGTACGCCAAGTAATGTGCGGTACATACTGCTATCTACTTACTTGCTCCATCACTCCTTCACATGCCCGCCCGCCCCCCCGATAATTCTCTTTCCCACGTGCCGACCACCGCTGAGAGTGCTGTCTGCTGACTGTTGCTATCCATGCCTCTTCTGGCTAGCAACTGAGTGAAAAGAATATCGGGGCCATAATATCGCTACTACTAGCCCGCCCAGCCACGTCGGTACCTCGCCCAGTTCAAACTCGCCTCCCCCGACTTGCCATCTATTCGCCTTTGCCTTCGCCCGGTGCACCTACGACCTGCTACTTGTACATTTACCGCTTAGCACTCGTCCTCTAAGCTCGATCCTCGTATTCTTCATCTTGGCCCTTTTCATCGTCACCTTTTGGTCCATTTAGTAGTCTCATCTGCCTCTCCCTTGACTACAACTGCTGTCGCGAATAGTCGCCACCGCCTTGAGATTCGGCATCTCCCCCGTTCCTTGGTCGAGTCTTGTCTTAGAAATCAGGGGGCGGCTTCGAGCTGCCCCTCGTCCAAGGCGACGCCATGTCGTCGCTTGTGTCCGAATTTATCATCAACCCCGTTTTGCGCCAGGCACGCCGCTTCTCGGAAATATCTCGCTCTGCGAGATCTGGCGACGATGATGCCGACTGCTGTGGCCAGTCAAGCCACGGAAGCCCTGGCAGCGACGCCATAGCCATGGGCTCTCAACTCGATAGCACAACCGCCGCCCATACCGATGCAGTGGCGGCTCCACGCTCAAGACCCGACGCTCTTGATGTTTCACCCGCTCCGAGACTCGTTGACAACACAGCCGCCGAATCATCAGATATCGATGACTCAGATTTGATATCCCACATTAGGAGCGCTGCCAAGGTTCGGTCTATCCCCGAAGACGATGGGATGGGCAGGCTACGAAGCGTCATTCAGGCCATTAATGCTCAGGACATCTCGTCTGCCGAGAAAGCGAGGCGCATACACGATGCTTTACTCGAGGGCTATCGTGCTTCTCAGTCTATATCGCCTAGTAATTCACAACCGAGCTGCGACGACTCAACCGCGCCATTGCACCCAGCCGGTCATGACCGCCAAGTTTCAACACCCTCACGCCCCTTGGACTCTCTCAAATTTTGGTACAGTCCGTCCAGTGACTCGTTGCCTTCGGAAAGGTTCCTTCTCTCGGAAGCCGACTTGACGCCCACATATGCGCCAATTCGCCAGCCTAAGAGCTCGGGCGAAGAGACTCCAGTCGTTACTCCGCCAGACATGAGCCCTCCCCTTGGATGCCATCACTACGAACGCAATGTCAAACTACAGTGCTCGACATGCGCCAAGTGGTATACCTGCCGGCTGTGTCACGATGCCAAGGAGGATCATAATCTGATACGCAATGAAACAAAAAACATGCTATGCATGCTTTGCAGCACCCCCCAAAGAGCTTCAGATGTTTGCGTCAAATGCGGCGAGGTAGCTGCGCAATACTACTGCAAAATCTGCAAATTGTGGGAGAATAGACCAACCAAGCCCATATATCACTGCCACGATTGTGGCATTTGCCGTCGCGGCCGTGGTCTGGGGAAAGACTTCTTTCATTGCCAGGTATGTCACAATGTCTGACTCTCGAATTTGGGGCAAAAAGCTGACCGGACGAATCCAGAAATGTCAAATATGCATTGGTGTCGCATCCCAAGGCTCCCACAGGTGCATTGAACGCTCGACTGATTGTGATTGTCCCATCTGTGGCGAGTATCTTTTTACCTCGCCCAGGCCTGTTGTTTTCATGGCATGCGGCCACAGCATTCACAGGCGGTGCTATAATCAGCATATCGAGGTTTCCTACAAGTGCCCTATTTGCAGTAAAAGTCTGCTAAACATGGAGTCACAATTCCGCAACATGGATGCTTTTATTGCAACTCAGCCAATGCCGCCGTCATTTCGCGATACCAAGGTGACTATTCTGTGCAATGACTGCTCGGCGAAGAGCACTGTGCCATACCATTGGATCGGTCTCAAGTGCTCGATATGTCGCTCATACAATACAGTACAGCTCTCGGTACATAATAACAACGGGATCCGGGCAGATTCGAGTCTCTCTGGGCCCGATCAAGATGCGACTCAGGCCCTGGAAGCAACAAACGATGCGGCCATGCGCTTGCATATGACGTCTACAGCGACGCGGGCCGACAATGTTCCTGATCTGGATCAGTGGCAGCATTCGCCGGATGTCGTCGTACACCAAGGACACAATGCCGAATCAGATTCATTCATGGCGTCTTCGGGGACTGGCCCAGCAACTCAAGGATGGGAGCCGCTGGATCGGAGAACAGCTGAAATGGTTGCAATGGGGTGGGACCCGCGCATGTTACATGCGAGTTCTGACGCCGACTCGGATGATTTTGACGATGTTCTCGGCATCTTTAGAAGCGGCTTCGATGACGATGATGGAAGCGAGCCAGAAGGGGATGAATCAGGCCAGGAAGACGATGACGATCAACTTGGCGAAGATGATGAGGAAGAGGACAATATGTTCCTTTATGGACACCGATGACTGCAAGCATCACATGGGGTTGACTAGTATTGGAATTTTGTTTTCCCTGGCTGATTGCATCGAACGGTAGCTATTTGCGGGGCGTTTGGGAAGGGATTTTGAAGCGTGCTTGGTCCTTGCTAGAGCCCCGACATCGGAAGACTGGGATGGTAAGCGAACAGCCACGCATCTTGGACAAAGCATTATTCTTGCACCAGAAGCGTCATGTAAATCAAAATAAATGATGCATTGATTTAACAAGGATGGCCGCTCCAGTGCCCAACGCCCCTAATTCCCAGGCTGATATGATTATCATTATTCAATACATTCACGCTGAGTGCTCTTATTGCCATGTGAAGCGAGCTGGTCGACAAGCTGAGCTTGTTGTCGCAGCTCTCTTATTACTTGCTGCATTCGGGCGTCGTCAGCACGCCTAGGTTTATTATAAACAAGGGGATTGCTCTGGGAGAACAAACTGCAAGCGCTTCTGGATTGACATCACGTTCAATCATGGAGATGCAGATGGAAAGCGTGCGGCGGTCGAGATGGCAGTTCTGTTGAGGTGGGCCGGTTAGCAGCGAGACGGCATCTGGGGCTGACGACGCCGAACCAGCAGAATGCTAATTTCGTAAAGAATGTCGACGACTTGTTGCGCCGCGACGTGTTTATCCGTGTCTGGCATCGTTGTTGAAGGTGACAAGACGGCAAGTTTTAGGGGGCAAGTTGAGAGCAGCGAGATGAACTGCAGAAATGCGAATACGAGGACACTAAGGTGTTGATGTGGCGGGTCATGACGCGCCCGACGCGCCGCCGACAGAGCACCTACTAGAGGTACCAAACTACTACAGTAGGTCAACATGTTCATACAGTACTAGTAGTACTACTAGTAGTAGTACATACATTGCTTGACTGCCCTTGAATTGGGCTTGCATTACAATTTGCTATGCGTAAACAGTTATTTTGCATCATTCATTAATTACAGATTGCTGTGCCTGCGCCATTGCCCGCCAAATCGATATTATCAACAGTTTCGAGCTGGATGCTTAGGAGCGCAGAATCTCGACAAAGAGCTCCCTCATGCCCTTGAGCAATACCACAAGCTCCCGGGTCTCGTTGACACGATCTAGCACTCTGTCCACCTTTTCGCGCTCGAGCTTGGGCTTGCAGTGCTTAACATCGTAGTCACGCGCCGTAGTATCAAGCTCGAACCAAGCCTCGTGATCCCAGTTCCGCTCATCAATATGCGTATAAACAAACTTGAGGCGTTCGCGATGCCCTGCACCTTCGATGCGCAGACACAGGCTTGAGACCCAAAAGTCGAGTTCGGGCACATTGAAACGCGATTGGGCTTCACATTCCTCGGCGTATTTGCGTTGGGCAGCAAGGCGTTTCGCAATCTCGGCTTCTGTTTGTGCCATTTGTTTCTGCAGGCGGGCGCGGGTGGCTAGGTGTGTGTCGCGCTGAGCTTCGAGGTTTTTGATGGATGCTTCCATTTCCCGCCGTTCGGCTTCCTCTTTATCTAGGCTTTGCTGCTGAAGCGCAATCTGGGATTTGACGATTTCAATATTTTGCTTTTTTGTTTGTATTTCATCTTGCGCGCTTGTGTTAGTTTTTGGCAGGGACGACATATAGCACAGTTGATTGTACCTTCGAGTTCGGCGACTTGCGCGCCATATTTGTGGCGTCTTTGTAGCATTTCCTCACGTCCATGTTCGATGAAGGCGTTGAACTTGGCCGTGAACCTGCTCATGCGGTGTTGCAAGGTTTCAAA
The DNA here is from genome assembly GCA_002591415.1 of Ophiocordyceps australis. Classification (NCBI taxonomy): domain Eukaryota; kingdom Fungi; phylum Ascomycota; class Sordariomycetes; order Hypocreales; family Ophiocordycipitaceae; genus Ophiocordyceps; species Ophiocordyceps australis. The sequence goes on along the minus strand of NJET01000038.1, from coordinate 117,279 downwards.
TCCAAAATTGATGCTAGGCAGCGAGTTTGTTGCTGAGTCGCCTGCGGGAGCCAGCGACAAGCGTCTGATGCTCGACGAGAGCGACGGTTCGTATGCAGTCGACATGGCGACATGCACGCTGTCTCGAAGGGTTTTGTCGTGGATTCGTGAGCCACCGCTGGCTGTGTCGTCGTCTAGACTAGGATATCAAAGTGTTTACTCTAGGTGCCATGGTTGCCGGGTCGACACGTGGTCTGGATGAGAAATGAGCCAGTCACGTGCGGTATGCAAATTGCAGGTACTAGTACCCCTGGCGGCCTCAATCCGTTGCACTGCGTCTGTGAAAACTAGTAACGGGCAAAGCTTGCAGCATTAATTGAAGCCGACTCTAAGCCTCGCCATGAAGACGGAATCACTAGTCACGCGTCTGAAAGGTTGCAAGTCTTCGCTCTGGCCAAATGGCTAATAAACATCGCCCCTTTGCCGAGCTTGACTATGGTCTTCCTGGTCTATTGAAGTATTTGCCTTCTACGGACCCTGTAAAGGGTCTTGGTGTGCTTCATACTAGTAGGCAAACGGAGAACTGTGAGTGCAAATAGTTGATCTGCTGGAACCCCGCGCAACTCTGACAATATCCATCAGGTCGTGCTTTCAATATCTTTGGATCTACTGCTCAGATATATCCATCGTCAAAGACTCCCCGTCCTTGGCCGCAATCTAATATCTGGGAGCAACGGCGTGTCCAGCGACGATGGCTACTCAAGTTTCATCCCGAGACTTGCATGGGCAGCGACGTGGTCGGCTCGATGCTAAAAGAAGAAATGGAGCATTTTAAGGATGCCCAAGAGGAAAACACCAGGGCATCTTTACTCGCTATTGGCGAAATGAGAGATGTGAGGGATGCCAAAAACACCAAATGGTTGCCCATGCTTGCTGTCGCAACGGGCCAGTGCGGCGAAAAGCTACGCTTGACGCGCATCGATGAGTCGCAATGGCAATGGGGCGACAACGAAGATGCCCTTCTACACCTCTCCATTATAGACTCGATTCATCGCGAGGAAGAGGTCACTTGGGCCGCTGACGCTGCGCCCATTACCCGTATCAAAACTGTAACGTCGTATTCGCAGCTCAACACACCCAGATGGCTTCTGGTCCAGAAATTGACGTGGACAACGATTTTGCAGCCGGAGTACAACCCAATCCCCTTGCAAAATCCGGATTGTGCTCCAAATTCGACCCTCAAAGAGCCATCTTTTATTCGCCCAAACCCAATCCTGACTTTACACTCGAGCCAGACAGGCGGAAATGCGCATTCTGACATGTGTCTCATTCCAGCTGTCCCGGGATCACCACCACAGCTTGCCGTCATGGACGAGTGTGGCTACTGGACTGTATGGAATATCTGTGGGATGTGGAAGATTGGCAACAAGACATTGCGACTGGTCCCATTCATGTGTGGTAATATTTCGCAAGGTGTTTTGGACCGGATGCCCTTGCGCTCAATCTATCCCGCTGAGAAGCATGGTATGCTCCTTTTCCCGCGCTCAAAACCCGTGGTGCCGTGTCAAACAAGGCTCGAGGCAGAGTGCCCTGGATCAACGTCTGGCTGCTCCAAGCGCATGGTGTTGTGGAAGGCCAAGAGATTTGAGCTTTTGGATTTGAGTTCAAACGTTTCGGTAGGATCATTGTCGGTGTTGTCACCTGCGAACCTCGACCAAGACCCTATATTAGATATCCAAATCAGTCCGTTAAACAGCAATCACATTTTTGTACTCACGACGCAAAAGATCACTTGGATAGACCTTGCTGGCTTGGATATGGAACCATCGCCAGCTTTACCTTGTCCCGAGGTTTTACTTTCACTGCATCATATAGGGATATCAAATCAAGACATGCGAATGTCTGTGTCGCGTGTCTCGGCAGACGACACTGACACTGTGCTTGTTTTTACATTTTCTCCGCGCAACGAGCAGCTTTATGTTCAGTGGTTTCATCAGTCTCCCGAAACTGGACTCACCCAGTGGCACCGCTACGTAACGGACCTTCCGGGAAGCAGACAAATATCATCACACGGTCTAATCCAGGGTTTTCGAGCCCAACCCGCCGAGTTGGAGCACTCGCTGGAAAGTGCTACAATTGGTCCTGGCACCAGATATCTGCAGGGCGATGTCCAGTTCTATCAGGTCATGGTGCTTGCAGATGACTTGAGTCTGCGATATTGCATATGTGCTTCTGACGGTTTAGCTTTGAATCGCACGGCTGCCCCTTACTTGGAGCCGCCCACGGTGCGAATTGGCTGGTCTACCAATCAAGAGAGGCGACTTTGGAGGAAGAAGCGCAAGTATCATCTTCGCCACATGGCAGAGGCTTTTGTGCTACCGGACAGTATGGCCGACGCTGATTTGGAGGATTTTGGCCGACTGAGACAAACAGAGGAGGCGCAGGAGGCGCATTCTGGGGACGAATCGGCGCCGCCTCAACCGCAGGCCCGGACACTCAACATGAAGAAGATGTGTAGGGATATTTCGGACCTGCTTGACTCGGCAGCCGCAGCGGGGGAGCGTGGGCTTCCTAGCTACTTGGCCCAAGCCCTTAGCGAGGTTTTGGAGAAAGGGCTCGAGAGAGGATCACAACCCTTAGCGACATGGTTTGTAGGCTCGGCCTTGACGAGTGTTATTGTGGTACTAATTTGAACCTAGGGCAGATTTGGCTGAAGAGCTGAGCCACGACACTCCGGGTCTATCGTCTGACGAGGATATGGAAGCAGATTTGAGCCACCTGTTAGGGCTTTGTGACAATAGGGCGGTTGTGATGCGACTTGGCAGGTTGCCTCAACCGCAGTGTCAAGGGGTGTGGACTGAGCTGTCGGAGCTCAAACGTCGGTACTCGGCAATGTGGACTGATGCTGTCGACAACAAATTGCCCGCACAGATGCAACTCACGCGCAAGGCTTGGGTGTCTGAGATTGCTGTGGATCTATTTTTGTCTGGCCATGGGGCTATGGTGCAAGATGTTGACCTCTTTGGCGTGGGCTCAGTGGCGAGCGACCATGATAGGCACAAGTCAATGGTGGCGGACAGCCAACCGAGAACTCATAGCACGCAGACACTGCCATTGTCCTCACAAGCCTCTCAGCCATGGACAGGTACAGGTACAGCTACATCATCATCATCATCATGCGAGAGTCAAGACGCGGCGCTCAAATGTCTGGAGCTCCTTGTGGCTTCTATTGACGCTAAAAAGGTGACTGCAGCCAAGCCAAGCAAGTGCTTGTCCCTCTGGCCAACGAAAGGGGAGACGGAGAAACCTGACGACTACAAATCGAGCATTGCCCTCAAGGAGGATGAGGTGGAGCAAGTATGGCGAGAGAAGAGGCGGCAACATGAGGCGCGCAGGGCCAAGCGGCAGAGATTGCATGGGCGACCAGAGATGATGACTGCTAAGGGCGAGGAGCAGGTGTCGAGCTGCGTTAGAATAGCAGCGTCTCAGATGGGAGAAGTGCAAGTGCCCTCGTCGCAGGTTGAAGGACCGGTGGTGACGATGAGCCAGCCTGTGTCGGGCGTGTTTGGGAAGAGGAAAAGGGGCAAGAAGAGGCCTGGATTTGGATTTGGATGAAGACGGCAGTGTTGCTGATGTGCGAGATTTTTGGCTTTGAAGCATCTTGTAAAAGCATCTTTGTATATAATAAGCATACTACTTTGCTCGTGCTGCTACTCTCGCTTCCTCTTTGTGCCTTCTCCTGCTGCTGCTAGTAGTAGTAGTAGTAGTAGTAGTAGTAGTAGTAGTAGTAGTAGTAGTAGTAGTAGTAGTAGTAGTAGTAGTAGTAGTAGTAGTAGTAGTAGTAGTAGTAGTACTATAGCTCTTCATGTCGGCAGTTGTGTCAAGAGGCAGAGTGCAAAGTGACGTTTGAGGTCTTGACGTAAGCAAGTCTTTCCCCCACTCGGTCAGGAGCTACTTAGTAGTATATAGTAGGCAGGCAATCAAGGCTTTTGTTGGACTCGGGCTCGACTTGTTGGACTTGGCCAGATTGTCGTTTGTTGTGGATTGGGCCGCTGCGAATAGTCAGGGCAATGTCACACTGCCACGATGAGCACGCGGGCCACGAGCACGAGCACGAGCACGACCACTCGGACGACATTACGCCGGCGCTGCAGTCGTCGCTCTACGAGCAAATCAATTTTGATGAAATAGTGACGCTCAACGAGGCGGTGCGGGATTCGGGAAAAAAGGTGGTGCGCAAGTCATGGACGCAAAGGATGGAGCCCGAGCCCGAGATTGAGAGCGATGCCGATGAGCAGCTTTTGATGACGGTGCCGTGAGTGCATCGTGACTGGGAGCAATGGTGGGAGCAATGGGCGTCGGTGGCTAATGGCAGCGACAGCTTCACGGCCCAAGTCAAGCTTCACTCGATTCTACTGCGCTCTTCAGCCTCTGCATGCGCGCCACGCACCCTCCATGTCTACGTGAATCGCGAGGACCTTGATTTTGGCGCAGCAGAGGAGCTGCGGCCGGTGCAGGTCTTGGAGCTGGCCCAGACGTCCGAGGTGCAGGAGATTGGCGTTAAGCGTGCGCTTTTCAGCAGCGTGCAGCGCATGACGCTCTTTTTTGTCGACAACTTTGGCCATGAGACGACACGCTTGAGCTATTTGGCCTTTAAGGGTGAGTGGACGCGGCTGGGGCGTGCGCCCGCGAGCATCGTGTATGAGGCGGCACCGCAGCCTGGCGATCACGTCATTAAGGGGGTGGGCGTCAATCAGATGGGCAGTGGTATTTGATCAGGGCAGCCAGGCAATTTTTTTTTTTCTCTTGTCTTTTTTTTTTTTTCTTTTTTTAGGCCTCGTGGCGTTTTTCTGCTTTATAGAGGCGAAGAGGAGAGATTTTTTTTTAAAAAAAGACTCGACTAGTAGTGGTAGTGGTGGTGGTAGTGGTAGTGGTGGT
>NJET01000038.1:63376-112269 GCA_002591415.1 Ophiocordyceps australis | reverse complement strand
GCAGCAGCAGCAGGCAAGGACCCACGTCTTTTTGGGCCCGGCCAATCCCAAGCTCTAGCTAGTAGTAGTAGTAGTCATGGCCTCCTTCAACAAGCAAGTCTTTATTTTTTTTCCCACTTTCCAATCCATGCTTGCGCCTCGCCTCGACGCCTCGACGTCTATTGCCCGAGTGACTGTCTCCACGACAGGCCGTCATGGCAAGCCGAGACGGGTTTCCAAAGTTGGTCCTTCAGGGCCTTGTTGGCCCATGGCACTCCCTTGTTCGCCCCTCGCTCGCCAAACGCACTCGTCGACTACTCTCGCCCCCTCAGCACCGCAGCGTACACCAAGGCTGGTCAACGGCTCCGCCACGCTCCTTGAAAATGCAACGCTACAACCGCGGCGGCGGAGACACCGGGCTGCCCGCCCTTACCACGGGCCCGGCCGCTGCACTGGCTCGCCGAAGCGCAACAACGCCTCTGCGAACGGGGGTCCTGGCCATCAAGAAGGGCATGACCAGCTTCTTCAAGGGCAACAGACACATACCCTGTACCGTGCTGCAGCTGGACCGGGTGCAAGTTGTGGCCAACAAGACGTTTGATAAGCATGGCTACTGGGCAGTGCAGATTGGCATGGGGACGCGGTCGCCTAGCAACGTGACGCACGCCCAGCTTGGATACTACGAGGTCAAGGGCCTGGCGCCCAAGGAAGCTCTCGCCGAGTTCATGGTGCGCGACGAGTCGGGCTTGCTGCCTGTTGGCGCGCAGCTGCTGCCGGATTGGTTCCAAAAGGACCAAATGGTGGACGTGCGCGCAAGGTCGCGAGGCATGGGCTTTGCCGGCGGCATGAAGAGACATGGCTTCGCCGGCCAGCCTGCCTCGCACGGAAACTCAAAGACGCATCGTGCCATGGGCTCGGCCGGTCCGTCGCAGGGCTCGGGATCGCGTGTGCATCCGGGCAAGAAGATGGCGGGCCGCATGGGCAACGAATGGCACACGGTGCAGAACCTGCGTGTGCTCAAGGTGGATAACGACATGGGCATCGTCATGGTCAGTGGCGCCGTCCCGGGGCCCGACGGGAGAATGGTGAAGCTGCAGGATGCAAAGAAGCGCAAAGCCCCCGGCTTGCCACATCGCAACAAGAGGGTCCAGGAACTGCTCGACAGACATGAATATGGAGAGGAGCGCCTCGAGGAGGCCAGGGCACTGCATCTGAAAATGAAGAGGGCGCGGCAGGGAGACTGGGAGAAGCCCATGTACACGAGGCCTGAGCCCCAAGAAGAGCTGACGGATTCTGTAGAGGGGGCCATTCAAGACGCCCGGCTTTAGACACGGACGGCTTGTGTACCATGAGGCGCTTTGTTTCTTCTTGTCCTCCTTTCTTTGTTGCACCAAGCACTGTCTCTTTGTCTTTGCAGTCTCATCCTTGTGCTTGATCTACTTGTTGAGCCCGCCCTGCTGCCTGAAGCCCCTCGCCTCCTCCACCTCGACCAGCTCATCCGCCAAGAGTTGGACAAAGGGATCGCCATCCGTCAGCAAATCAACCCAAGTCCCATCCGGCAGCGTCAAGCTCCACTCGTGCGTTTCATACAAGCCTTGTGCCAACCTCCTCGAGCTCTTGAAGCGCATCATGGCCGGAGCCTTGGAGCCCTTGACGCCAAACTCGACGTCGACGTGGCCGTGCAGCTGATCAATGGTGCCTCCAATCCAGGGCATGGGGCTTTTGAAGTAAATGTCGTCGCCCAGCACGGCGCGGGCGCGGGGCGAGGTGCGGAGCGCGTAGAGCGAGGCAGATATAATGGGCGAAGACGACTTTTGGTAGTTGAAGATGGCCATTGATGCGGCGCCAATGGCAACGAGGAAGAGGGGCAGGCTTCGAGACCAGCGGAAGCCAAATTTAGCCACGTCTGTGTATACACTTGTGAGCTCTTGATTCCCGGCCTTGTTGAGCCAAGAGGTCCATGTCGAGTCTGCATGGCGGCTGAGTGAGTCTATAGTAAACGCACCTGGCAGTGCGCGGTCGGCGCGGCGCGTCATTAAAGGGCCATCGCCTGGTCGCGGCGCAGGCGTCAGGAATCGTCGCTGTGCATCCAGGGCCCGACGCAGACGCAGACCCCTGCGCATCAGCCCAGTCGACCGAGAAGCCATGCGACCGCGTTGTAGAGGTGAAAGGGCGAGTGAGGGGAAAAAGCCCGTGGCTGTATCAAGACAAGCCTCGCAGCCAGCTCATTCATTCCATTTTCCAATCCATCCACTACTACGGAGTACTAGTAGTAAGTACTAGTACTACTACTAGTAGTGAGTGACCGACCTAACCTGGAGCCAATGCTCCTTGTGCAACCTGGGCCTTCTACTAGTCTACCTAACCTGGAGCCATGCTTCTTTCTTCACCTTTCGCCCTTGGCCGAGCATCTTCTCTTCCACACCCAACTTGACTCGTCTCGACAAAATTTTGTCCTCGAGGCCACCGCCCAGCATGGCAGACATTCATCCTTCTCGTACTCGCCTTCGCCGCAAATTTCACTACCCCGACTCCGACTCTGAGCCCGTCGCGTTGGACGACCAAGGTAAATTTGACTCTCCTCTCAACTTCAACCCAACCCACACGACTCGTTGCCTCCAGTACTTGCTGCTGCTACTACTACTACTACTACTACTAGCCTCTTCCTAACACTCATCTCCTTCTACCCGCCATGGCACAATCATTACTCCCCACATATTAACCTCCACACAGAACAGGAATCCCTCATCGCGCAGCTCTCCACCGCCAACGCTTCTCAAAATACCCTCTACCGCAACGCACTCGCGATTCTCGTTGCCCTCGCCGCTCTGCCATTTCTTCCTCTCCTCTTCTCCCGCGTTTCCATACTCGCTTTATCCTCCCTCGCCGCTACCGCCTATCTACTTGTTCGCCTGCCCCCTACTCGCACCGGCCTCCGTCATCTCGATGATTTTGCTGCCAGGGACAAGGCTGCGCGCAGTCGCATCCCCTCTAATTACCCTCCTCTTGGACCCCTCGATACGTACTTGCCCTATCTCAATCTACTCCTCTCCGGCCTCATTGTTCTCATGAGCATAACCTCTATATCTGCCTCCGGGGAATGGTATTTTGTCGTCTTGGCCAGCCTGCCTGCCTCAATTTACGCCGTCACCATCGCCGCCAAGGTCACAATGGCACAAGTTGACCCTGACAAGGAGCTTTCGCCACTGCAATACCAGTATAGAGGCGCTTGAGCCATCTTCTGCACAGCACTCAATGGCAGTTGGGCCTGCTATATTCGCCACGACAGCCACATCTGGTTTGGGGCTTCTGAATGCGATGCGGCCTTCTAAATGTCTATAGAATCGTGAAACCTTAAAATGCCATGATTTTTCAGCACACCATCCACGCCACTAGGCAGTCGAGGAAACGGGTTGCCATCTACATTCGTCTCAGGAACGTCCGTCGACTTATCCATTACAAGAGCCAAGCCATGTGACTTGATAGCGTCGATCAAGGCAGGAACCAAGTCCTAGATTTGACAAGTTAGTCTCTCCATCAAAACAGCAAACGCAAAGCCAAACTAACCAATAGTTGCGAGTAGCACATGAGGCCCATGAAATTGTTGCTCTGTGCTATCCGCACCGCCTCTTTTACCGACATACTTTTTCTCTCCGCCTTGCTGCTTGTCCCGCATTGCCCCTTTTCTCTGCCCAAGTCGTTGCAGAGAAAGACGGGAAAATTGGGTTGCTTCCAGTTAAGAGCTGTGCACAGGTCGGCATTGTAACTGCTAAACACCATGGAACGAGCCACATCTGGCGACTGGAACTGTGCTCTTTGCGCACGCGCGTGGTCAAAGACGGCTGTGAGGATGGCATCAACAAAAACATTGACGTCCATGGCTGGTCCCAAAGCAAGCTCGCGCTCTTCCTCGGCCGTCGGATAAAGAATTTGAAGATTGACGTGTACCCCCAACGGCAATATCGACAAAGCCTTGGTCAGCGTCAATCCCGCCGTGGCCACAATTTCGTATATCTGCGCAATATCGTCCGTCGTCTTGGAGGGCAGACTGACCAGCTTGGCCCGACTCTCACTCTTGGCTGTAATGGCCAGGAACTGGTCTAGTGACAAGTGGCAGACTGCAATGTCGAGCCCTCCGCAGACAATGGTCCATCGAGGCCATATGACGGGCACACCATCGCTCGTGTGCTGTACGTAGAGCCTCACGTAGTCACCAGAAAGGCTTGACCCCGTCACAATGGCGCTAGTCGGTTGGTTCAACTGGCTCGTAGCTTTCCAGTACGTTTCAAAATCTGTAATCTCAAGTGGTTGACCCTGAAAGGGCTTGATGACCTGGGTGCTGAAACTGATCTGCCCTATTGCCCGCAAGCGAGGATCGAACAGGGGCAGACAGCAGCTTGAGCATCCTTGAGATTTAAAGGCACTTGGCAATACAACCGTCTTGGCAATAACCTTGGCGCCATACGTCGGGAAGACGTCAAAATCGAGGGAAAAGGTGTCTATATTATCCACTTGAAACGACACAATGCGCGTGTCTTCCTGAATGGGAAGTATGATATTCTTGGGTATGAGATCCGACACCTTGGAAGAGATTGTGAGGCGCGCCGCGGGATACTTGCCATCTTGGAAAAACACCAAGGGCGGATGCTGTGCATCGTCAAAGCTTATTTGTATGACAGTCTTGGTGTCGAGAAAGTTGTGGCCATATCTGCGCAGGGGGATGATTGGTGGCGGTAGCTCGAGGATGGGAATGGCGTCGGGGTCGAGTGACATGGGAACTGGCGCATCGCTTGTCCTCGTGGATCCCAGCGGTGGCTGTACAGCCATGGGGCTCGTTTTGTTGTGCGCCGTGTAACGTGCGAGCAGCTTCATGCAGCCCAAATGCCCCTCCCAAGCCGCATAGTACATTGCCGGCAGATCTTTTTCATCAACAATGTTGACATCGACACCAAGCTTGAGCAAGGCTTGCAGACAGTCAGCGTTGCCCTCGCTGGCGGCATGCACTAGCGGAGTCCAGCCGTAGAGCTTGTCCATCTGATCCAAGTCTGCACCATAGTGCTTTAGCAGCAAAAGCAACTGAGACGACTTTCCCGCCCGTGCCACCAGATGCTGGGGATACAAGCCCTCAGCATCTGACAGAATTCGTGCTCCGTGCTGCAGCAACAACTCCACCACTGGTTCCGAGCCGTGCTCACAAGCCAGGTTCAAGGGGACGTGATCTGAATCTGACACGGGGTCAATGCGTGCTGACTTGGCCAGCAGGCGTTGAATGCAGTCAAGGTTGCCGTGAATGATGGAGTGTATCAGAGGAGTAAAATTGTCGTGGTCAATGAAATTGATTGTTTGTCCGTTTGCTTCGGCATGTCAGTCCTGCCAGTGACTGCCATGGCCCAGACGACTCACCATTGAGCAAGGCCTCGAGCATTTCCAGTCGTCCATGCAAGCTGGCATAGTGCAGCGGAACTCGCCCATAGACGTCTGTTCTGTCGGCCAAGACGCCAGCTTCAAGGCCCCAGGCCAGGACATGCTCCTTGCCATAGATTGCTGCCTGGTGTAGGCAATTCCTCTCGTTGATGTCGTCGTACGAGTTGAGGTCAACAAGGCCCGTGTCAAGCAGCACCTCTAGGGCCTCTTGGGGCGCCTCATGAATGGCGGCCAAAAAGGTGCGGGTCAAGCGGTCCGACAAGGAACTATCGCCTTGACTCGACTCAACAGTCGTCTGCATCTTGGCGAGGAGATCGCGCAACGACTCGAGGTTGCCCGTGACTACCGTATCAAGTAGCAGTGTGTCGGTGTCTCCCTCGTCTGTTCCAATAAAATGCTGGCTTGTGACAGCGTGGCCCGATGCCTGGAAATTGACTTGAATGCCATCTGACCAGGCGCCCAGCTCTTGCAAGCTTGTTGTGGCTTGGTCGGAAAGCTCACTTATGACGGGAGCATTGAAAAAGGGCTGCACCTCGACAGCCCGCGACAAGTAAAGCTCCTTTGTCTTGGACTTTGACGTCTTGTCCCACTTTTTGAGTATTTTAGAAAAAGCCGTTCCATTGATCTCGACAAACTGCTGCAGCTTGCTCAGATCTGTTGCAAACTGCTGGAAGCCCTCTTCTAGCGTGGTGAACTTGGAGGAGCGGCGCGAAAAGCCCTGGCGAGTCTGTAGCACCTTTTTCTTGTCCAACAGCGTCTTGAGACGTATCTTGAGCTACAGCAGGGGTAATGCGTCAGCGACGGCATCAAGACGGGTCCAGGGCGAGCGAGGGCCAACCTCGGCTTCCTTTTGCAGGTAGAAGGCGTTGACCTTGTCAAGTTCGCGCTCCTATGCACGTCAATGAGTCGTTTTTTTGACGCCAGCTCGCCTCTGCAAGACATACTAATTGAAAGAAGAAGGTGGCCTTGTTGACTTGCAAAGCCGTCTGCGAGTCGACCGATGTGGCGGAGGCGTCAATTCCATTTTGAGCGACAAGCGTGGGCGTAATGGAACGCTTCTTGATGAGCTAGACGACAGCCAGAGTCAGTGACACTTGTCCAGCCAGGGATATCTCGCGTGGCAAGGCGGAAAGACGAGACAGTGAGGGCGGATTTTGGACTCGTGTGCCAAGCCGTCTGTTGCTTGGGCTCAAGCTGCTCCGCTACCCCCGGGCGCCAAGATGAAGGGTCCATGGAATACCTTTTTGAGAGCCTTGTAATTGACAAAGCTGGCGGCGTATTCGGGAATCTCGAGCTGGCGCTTCTGGATCTGCTTGCCAAACTTCCTGCAAGGCAATAGTAAGTTAGATGCGGTAAGCAGACCCCCCGGGCATGCAAGAGGGTAGCAAGAGGGTAGCACGACCAGGTAGTGCGGGAGGAGGAGGAGCCCTACATGGTGCGCGTGTCAGAGCCCCAAGAGACGGGCAGATCGGAGATGAGACAGGGTTCGGTTGATGGGCTGAGGGCCAGAGGTGCCGCGTCAGCGAGATGGAGAGAGAGAGTTGGTGTCGAGACCGAGTACCCCTCGCCGTGCAGCGACAAATAATAAATAGAGCAAGCAAGTAGCGCCAGGCGGATCAGGCCGCTTCAAGACATGGCAGTCGATGTCAAGAGTCCTTGTCCCTGCCGAGACGGATAAGATGGCTTTGTTTTTCTGACAAAATAAAATGGGCGTTGGGCGCAGAAGACGGCTGCGGGGAAGAAGCGCGGCGCGTGCAGTTGCAGCTTGTGAGCTGAGCTGAGCTTGTCGCAGCAACACACGACACAAGAGCAGGCAGACTGGGTGCGCGAGCCCTGCCAGATTGCGCCGTCGTCAGCTCGTACATGTATCTTTGATATGGCCTCATGGTCGTCTCTGCTCAATTTCCTCCTTCAGGTAGATGCAGGAATGCATGCACCTCGGCACCCACCCCAGGACCCTCCCCCAGGCACAACCTTGTCTCCCGCGTCTTAACCGCCTAGCGCTTTGTGCTGCTTTTTTTGCTGGCAGCACCAGTGCCCTCAACCCAACAGCCCCTAGCAAAGCCCCTAGCAAAGCCCCTAGCAAAGCCCCTAGCAAAATCCTCTTGCTCCCCCATCTGCCTCGACTCCATGAGTTATTTTAGCTGCTTCATCCACTTGTCCCCTTTCCCTCAAGAGTGCCCAATAGTGGCTGCCTGTTTGCCCTCGTGCCCCAACCACAGGCCGCCAGACACTTGCTGGGCATACCCTTTGCGCCAAATCTTTGTGTAGCGCCCTTTTTCCTCTCTTTTCCTCTCTTTTCCTCTTTTCCTCCTTTCCCACCTCTTTGCACTCTTTACAGACTACATACATATATGTACGTACATGCTGCAATGTCACGACACTATGCACGTCATTGTGTGCCTCTGACGTACAAGGCACTGGGTATTGGTCAGACATTCAACTACTGCTACTACTACAAGTACTTGAGTTGCGACAGGCAAAAGCATGCGCCAATAGCCCCTCTTGATAGCACTTCATGAGCCCTTTTGATCCATTGCTTCCTCTCCCTTGGCCGGTTGCATCAACGTGTCCGACATGGCCTCGGCTGCAGCCTGCTTGAGTCTCTCGGCATCCTTGGCCTTTTGGGCACTATCTTCGGCCTTGGGCTTGTCCTTGGCATCTCTTTCATCCTCGCTGTCGCCCAGGCTAAAGGGATCGTTGTCTGTAATGGGCGTAGGCTCCACCGTTGACAGCGGCTGCCATTTGCTCGCCTTGGCGCCAGGTGCTGCGTCCTTGGGTGGCACTGTGGGCGACGCATCATACATGTTGATCTCTTGGTGCTCATCTTTGAACCCTACGTGCCGTCCCTCGCTCTGTTTTGATGCCACTGATGTCAAAGGTGGAGGCTTGTGCAAGCCAGACCCCATGGGGCGGTTTACTGGAGCTGCCAAACGCGTAAGCCATGATTGTATGCATGCGGCTCGTCACGACCTGTCAGCTTACTGCCATCGGGTGAAAACTTGATGCCTGCAAAGTCGTCGCTAAGCACTTGGGGGTCTGCGTCATATCTTTCGTAGTCGCCACTGCGGCGACTGGCCTCTCCCGACCGACGGGGTGGTTGTGGAGGTGATTCGTAACTGCTCTCGTCAAAGTTGTCCTCGATTTTCTTACGAAAGTTTGTTATCCACCCATTGACCTTGGACTGCGTTTCCATGAAGCCCTTGCGCAGATTGTCGCGTATGATTGGCAAGTCGTCATCGAGGAAGCTGTGTTCCCGGTCCTCATCAGCCACGTCTTGTCTCTGCCGGGAGCCACGTGAGTGATTCGAGGTGCGAGCTTCGTAGGCGCCAACGTTGTCGTAGTGTTCAGCCAGCTGTCGCGCATAAAGCTCGTCTGCTTCGACTTGTGACATATCTGTCCTTCCCTGGGGCCGGGGCGGTTGTGGAGGAGGAGCCTCGGAGGCTTCATTGATGACAGCATCTGGATCCGTCATCTCTTTACGCTACGTCAGTTCTTGTTCAGCCAGAGGAACTGCTCGACGAGCATGGCCTACCCAGCAGCGCATTAAAGGCCGGCTCGACACGTCCCCCGCTGGCTCGCAACACCGCCCTGATGACGGATGAGTCGACACTGGGAAAGGCCTCCTTGAGAATGGCATCATTCTGCGGTTTTTCTGACACGGGGCGCGGCGGTTTTGGCGGCGGCGTCTCAGCCAAAGGAATCGTCGAGCGGGCCGGTGACGTCGTCTTGGCCGTGACAGCAGTTCCATCTTGACCAACGATGCCCGTCTCTTGCTCGTCGTCATCCATCTCGAGTGGCCGCGCTGTGGTGGGCGACTCAGCCCCAGCTTCAACCGTGGCCGTCGGGGTTTTATTCTAGACGAGCATCGTCAGAAACGCATCACGGCAAGAGGAACCTGGCAACGCACTGCTTCTACCGACATGGTTTGCAGAGAAGTAGGGGTGGTCTGTGATGGATCTCTCTTCCCTTTTGAGGCGTATGATATCTAACAGTCGGCGTCGAGCGCAAGAGGCAGAGGGAGCTGTCAGGGAGCTGTCGTGTATGGTGCGCATAATGCATAATCAACATGTTGCAGTTGCTGCCTCCGTCTCCTGACAAGCCGACGGGTCACGTGGGGGGCCATGACGTCTTTGGTTCCTTTCCCCTCCTCGCTCCTTGCCCTAGTAGCCATTGCTGTCGTACGACAACTATACGACAATAGTACCTGCTAGGTACTGATAGTACTACTACTACTAACTACTACTAGTACTAGTAGCATTAGTTAGTAGTACTGACCTACTACATAGCACTAGTACTACTAGTAGTAGCTATTGCTGCCGACGACAATCAACAGTCCATTGCTGCTACAAAGACATGAGATGGTGTCTAGCCTCTCATCGTGTAGGTGGAAGCCCGAGGCTGTGTGCTCTTGGGATTTGACACAGACGTCCTTGATCCAAGCCATCTGACCCTTCACAGCCATAAACTTGCTCCCTTCGTCTTGCAAGACGCAGAAGCCGGATCACTGCTTGCAAAAATTTCACCTCTAGACGGCTGGCCGATCAAGGCGACGACTGATGCATTTTTCCGCAGTGATGTTGGAAAAGAGCCTCAACCAGCTGTCGGAATCTTGGCACCAGGCATGAGTCCCATGACAATTTTCAGAATGCAACTCAGTCTGCCATGGGTTGCACTCCCAGCCACTCTCGATGAAAGAAGGGGCTCTTCTCTGTGAGAAGCACGCACTTTGATTCTTTTCTCGGTTGCAAAAAAGCTCTGTGCCAACGTACTGCTCGCACTGAGGCGGAAACTCGACCGCCAGGTCCAGAAAGCGGCCGCAGCTATATTCAGCAGAGCCATCGTCTAAATTGGCCCCATAGGACCAGCTCCTGTTCCCCGGGCTTTCTTGTTGCGCATACCATCTTGGCGGGCTTGGCTTATCGGTCATAGGTCGCGACACGGCTGGCTGGAAATCAGGAGCAACGCATCGTACTCTCTAGTCCTCATGAGCGCCTGTCACATGCATGGGACGTACAAGACTAACCTCTACAGATCTAATGGCAATGAGCTGCAGTGTAAGCTCCTCAAAAGGACAGCACAATGGCTCGCTCTCGAAAGAAGTCAAAGTATTTGAATTCCGATCTTGACATGCAAATATCCCCGTTCCTTCATGCGTGATTTTCTCGAATCCAACAGTGCCTTGATGCTCCCCTGACGCCGGACAAGGATCCAAACACTGCGGATTTGGTGTCATTGCTTGGATCAAGGTTTCCTGTGGTTTGGGTTGCAACATTTCCAAGTGCCTAAACGCACATTCTTGATGGACCCAAAACACGGAGCGCAATTTCCTGTCGAGTATACTGAAGACTTGGGCGGCACTGGCCATGAGGTCATGCTCCCTCCAAACCTGGCCCATGGCGTGATAGAGCCTCCGAGGCGAGTCTAGCGATTTCCATTTCGCCTCTTCCTTCAAATTGAGGAAGAAGTCTTCGTCATACTGGTATGACGCGAACCTTACCCACTGAGTTGCGCTCTGAAGCAAATCATTGCCCAGCCTGTCTCTGGTGGCCGTGACATTGTGACAAAGATCACTCGTCAGCCGCTCGAGCGCATCGGCTTCCAAGGCGTTGATGGCTATCAGCATCTGGAGGGTTGTGGCAGCCTCTCGCCTCTCAGCTATCCCCTCATCAATCAGGCCTCGTTCCTCAGACGCTTCATACATGATGCCCACGAGTTCTCCTTGAAGTTGAAGCTCGAGTTGATCTTCGAATTCGCTTGACGATAAGTATTGCTCTGCCCTGTCAGTGAACTCTTTCCAGCCCTGTAGCCGGGCCCTTTGCAAGGCTTCTGGCGTCGTTCGTTGCCTAAAGTCAATAATGCTCTCGATGATTGGAATAAGGAAGCGGCCAATATGTATGGCTATTCCCAACGCCCACAAGGGTGTAAAGAGGAGCATATCACCCATCAAGCACAAGCTGGTGTCCAGAATGTCAGGCGTGCCTTTGACCTGGTTATCGACAGCGCGTACAGTGCATCCCACCATGGTGACTATGGATGTGGCGACGGCAGCCTTTTCAAGAGCAGTCGAAGTCCTGTTGAAGACGTCGATCATGCTGTCGATGTAGAAGCCCAGAGCAGCCACAACCATGATTCCTGAGGCTCCCTTGACCGCAATTCCCTTGAGATTGGACGGTCTCGGCAATTTGCGACTGGCTTTGGCTCTAGCAAACAGCCCTCTAGTGGACAGTCCGGACGCTGCTTTTAGTTTATTGATCCCGACGCGGTCCACCAGTTCAGCGAAAGTTGCCGCTGCAACATGCTGGGATGACGATGCCGGGATCCTTTGCACGCGATACATTGGCGGCTTTTTGTGTCTCCAGCTCTCGGGCAGGTATTTACTGACTATGTTTCGCAGGCTTTGGGACCTTGTTTCTGTGCCGTGGGGCAATGCAGCCGTATTAGACGTCTGTGTTAGAGGTGGACGTCTACCGGCGGCAACAAGGCTACTTTGTGCACTGGTCTCGCCGGCACTTCGCAGCACGCTCAAAGTTTGAGCGTTAACCTGCATTGGGGCCTTTTGGATGGCCTCGGCAACTGACTGAAGTGTATTTGTTACTTTTCTGAGCGATGGGGTATCCTTTGCTGTTTCTGGAACGCTGACGCCTGTGCTGGTCCATAAAACCAGACACAAAGCAGTCGACATGAAGAGACGTGCAGAGTTGCGCATGGTGAGTCTTGTTCTCAAAGGGGTGCAAAAAACTTTGCTCGGTACGGTTGTCCTCACCAAGAGGGACTGGCGGCTTTATACAGAGACATCGAGTCGTAATCCCCGGTATATATTAACCCTCTTTATTTTTTTCGCGGATGCGTATCTCTAGTAGTAACGGCTTTCGACCCTTGTAATAAGAGTAAGCTTAAGAGTAATAACATATCTATTCTTTATGTAACCGCATGCTGATTCTACAACTGGTGGATGTTTGCGAATCCCATCAATCCTCCATTATCCACAGCATGGCGGAATTGTATAACCCCATCGTTAGCTGCTAATTGAGTCTCATGAATTAGTTTTGATGCACGTCAAAAAGACTAAAACTTGGAGTCATGGCTGTCTTTTTCACTCAAGAATTCCCATCTTAGGTGAGCTTCTACTAGCCAACATGTTTGGCTATGACATCAGAACAAAGTGGCATATGCTGCCATTTATCAAGGGTACACATTAGGGCTACCATTGAAAGTAGTATATTGGTTCTCTAACATAATCAGAGACTTGATAATCACACATGACAGATACATGTAGAAGCTGCCCGCGTGAAAGTGCACGTGGGTAGCGCACTCGGAAGGACGTCATCGTTTTCTTCTTGGTGGCCATGTTGCCCGACATATTTTGCCAGGACCTCTACAGGCCACAATGCAATATACAGTACTATCGCTATCGCGACTCTACCGAGGACTTTGTGGCGGACCCCCTTTTAGACCCATCCACGTAGTGCTGACATTTACCCTAGAACCTTATCAAAGGCTCCTCCAGAATCTCATGGCAACAATATTGCATAATGTCACCCGTCCATTCTGTATTACACATAGTATAATGGTTCCTGATACGACTAGCCATGTTGCTATATCAATGCTTCTCCAACTTGAGAAGTCTAAGTTTGCAGAGGCTAGCAGTGCGTACGAGTCCTTTACTTCGGTTTTTAATTTAACACATTCTTTCGAGACCCACTGAGCATTCTCTACTAGAACTTTCGGTCAGTCGAGAATTCCAAATTCCAGGCAATAGACAAGATAAGGCCAACTTAGCTAGATTTGCACTGTCCGCCTTGGTCTCAGCAGCACCTAGAAACTTGCTTGAGCATGCTATAACCGATCAATGTCTCAGTCGGGTTCTAGAATTTGCGAAAGCCATAACTTTGTTATTTGTTATATCTTGGAAACCTGGGCAAAACAGCTCAATTGATATTAGCTCGCATGATTAAATTTTCTATTCCCATTTGCATAGTGTGGCAGTTGTGCGCTGCAACCACCTCGGATAGAGAAAATCAATGGTATAAATCCGAGTAAAATATATTCTTTTGATTATATAATTCTATTTTTAAGTAATAATTTATAATTTTATAATAACTTCTATATAATTCTATAATATTAAGAAGGAACTTAGTAGTCTCTATAAGATATAATAAGATGAATTATAAAGTTTAACTTAAAGCTCTTAAAAATATAATGAATCCTACTTTATTTTTTTAAAAGACTCTGCTACTTTTTGAAATTAAATTAAAATTTCCAGAGAATTATCCTGGCCTTATAGTCGGACTAGTTCATCTATAACACATGACTCTATATCCAAACGTAGCATCTTTGAGGCCTAAATCACCTGCCATGGTACCAAGCCAATGATGGTGCACATAGTGGCCGAGCTACGGGGCCAAATTTCTTTGTTATTGCATGTGCCCTTTTATTCGGTATATGCAAGCAACAGATCTGGGGGACATACTTGTAGCGCAGGACTATCTGAACAGCGCAACGTGTCCTGAGTAGTATATTACACCGGCTATCTAGTCATCTAAAAAGATTTGGCAAGAATGATCGAGTTTAATGTATAAAATTTATTTCCCAATGCTTAGGAGAGGTGTATTGACACGTGGGCAGAGAATTGAAAATCCTAAAGATCGATATACTATGACTTTTGCTCACCGGCTGAATTGCACGTGGTATAGTAAATGTAAACCGAATAAAGTTGAGACTCGCCTTCCGAGGTCGGAATCGGAAATCATGGATATCACTGGCCCACTCTTGCAATGCATAAATCTCCGACCAACTTGCGTGATTATTGTCTTGAGCACCTGCGATACTACATATGTTGCCCAAGGTAAACACGGCCTAATGCAATAACAAATGAGCTGTACAGCTGCAACAATTAGAGATACAGCCATCCATCCTCTTGATTGCACCCTTGTCCGTGTATCTGGATTTGATTTGTTCGTTTCTAGGTTACCACCGGTTCTATTGCAGATAGCACTGAAAGGCATATAGGCAAGAGCCAACGATGAGTCTCTTTCTTAGCAAAGAGGGGACTGTATGGTATTGACTCGCTAGAACAATGCAGAAAAGGCACAATCTTGACACAACCTCAGCTTTTACGTCATGGAGCGGTCTGGCTGGAATGAGACTTATAAGTAGGTAGGTCATGCATGGCTTTGATTGAGCTATCATTTGACGGGAACCAAATCGAGAAGAATATTTACTCAAATGATGTGTTGCGGGAAAAAGGGCTAAATATAGGAGACATATTGTTTTTGAGTTCTTGGAAGTTGTCAGAAACAATGATGAGGGGAGGGAAAGCAGCCGATGCCAGGGAGACCAAGAGCAAGGCATGGTCCATCTTCAACAAAAGCATCATTGGCTCCAAGTCACAGTCAAAGATAATATTTCCGGACTGAAATGTGGTGTTTTAACGTTTGATAATATAGTATCGTCTTGCCGTAGTCTTTTCGAGCCTCCCAAGGACATCTTGCAAAGCGTCTACTTGTGCATTCTCCAAGTCTATCTCGTAAGTTAGATAGCTATCTTGCCTAGTAGGTACTAGTACTACCAGTACCGCTTTGCAGTAGAGCGCGCGCTTACCCTACCCAAGTAACTATAGTCCTTAATAAAAATATAGTAGCACAGGTACTGTATTAGCTAGTAGGTAAGTAGTACTAATTGACCATCTGCAGTTAGTCAATACTCTCATTAAGCTGAGTAACACTTGAGCTAACCACTGTAAAAAAAATCGATCTAGGGTAGTCTGCTCACAATTTTTCTATGCTCGGGTCATACTAGCGAGCAAGAAACTACACCAGGTACTATCAGCGACTCACCAAGTTCGACATGGGCAAATTGTAAAGCCAGCCCAGTAGATGCCACATCTGCCGTTGCTTGAAACTGTACAGAATGGAATGGATGGCTTACAATGACAGACTTTGATCTCGACTCGTCCTTTATCCCAGCTCTGCACAAACCCCCATCCCTACTGCCAATTGCAAAACACCGTCAGAGCCTTTTATATGCTGTCGAGACTTATCCCGTCACAATAGTCGTTGCGCAGACGGGCTCTGGGAAAACGACTCAAATACCCCAGTTCCTCGAGAGCGCAGGCTGGTGCTCGGACGGCAGAATTATTGGCGTCACTCAGGTCAGACATTCCAGGCCGTCATGAGGCAATGCTTATTGACGAGGCGGCACTGACCAGACGCACTAGCCACGGCGAATAGCGGCCACGACTGTGGCTCTCCGTGTCGCAGAAGAGGTGGAATGCCAAGTTGGCAAGCAAGTGGGATACTCAATCCGCTTCGAAGATGTCACTTCGGCGGCGACGCGCATCAAGTTTCTGACCGACGGCCTCCTCATCAGAGAGGCGCTCGTCGACCCTTTGCTTAGTCGCTATGCCGTCGTAATGGTCGATGAGGCACACGAGCGCTCCATCAGCACCGATGTCCTGCTTGGACTGCTAAAGAAGATTCGCAAGCGTCGCCCCGAGCTGCGAATCATCATCAGCAGTGCGACGCTTCAGGCCAGCGACTTTGTCGACTTTTTCACGCGGTCCGGCAGTGAGCCAGCTGCCAAAAATGACAAGCAACAGCAACAAGTGGCGCGAATAGTTAGCCTGGAGGGAAGAATATATCCCATTGACATTCTCTATCTCGAGTCTCCGGCCCAAGACTATGTTGAAAAGGCAATTGATACTGTTTTTGACATTGACGCTCACCAAGGCCCAGGCGACGTGCTCGTTTTCTTGACGGGGCGCGAAGAGATAGACTATGCGGTCAAGGCCGTTTCGGAGAGAGCAGCACAAGCTAGCACAATCCGGCCGCTGCCGCTCTATGCCGGGCTGACAAGCGAAGAGCAAATGTATGTTTTTGACAAGTCCCCCGAGGGCACACGCAAGGTGGTCTTTTGCACAAACATAGCCGAGGCCTCCATCACGATTGACGCTATTGTCTATGTTGTCGACAGTGGCTTGGTCAAGCTCCGCGCATACAACCCCAAGACTGGCATCGAGTCACTGACTGCTGTGCCTATATCCAAGGCGTCAGCATCCCAGCGTGCCGGCCGCGCAGGACGGACGAGGGCAGGGAAATGTTTTCGGCTCTACACTGAACAAGTCTACCAAGAGCTGCCCGAAGTCAACACGCCCGAGATTTGTCGGTCCAATTTGGCGCCCATTTTGCTGCAACTCAAGGCCCTGGGAATCGACAATGTGGCTCGTTTTGAATTCCTGTCGCCGCCTCCAGCCGAGCTCATGGCCAAGGCGCTAGAGCTTCTCTACGCACTGGGTGCCCTGGACGAGTACGCTAAGCTGACGCGACCACTGGGCCTGCGCATGGCTGAGTTGGCTGTCGAGCCCATGATGGCCAAGACGTTGCTGTCGGCGCAGACATTTGCCTGTCTCCCGGAGATTCTCAGCATTGCCGCCATGACAAGTCTCGGCCAAGGCAGCATCTGGTTCTTCCACGACGGCGAAGAAAAGCGCATGGAAAACTCAAGGCGCAAATTTGCCGCGCAGGAGGGCGATCATCTGACACTACTCAACGTCTACACGGCCTTTGTGACGCGAGGCAAAAAGGAGGCGCGCTTCTGCTACGAGCACAATCTAAACTACAAGTTGCTGAGTCGGGCTGTCAGCATCCGTGCGCAGCTGAAGCGCTTTCTCGAGCGCTTCAACATTGTCGTCGACGAGCCACGCCAGGCCGACTCTGCAGCAAAGGCTCAAGAGATTCAACAATGCCTTACCGCCGGATACTTTGCACACGCAGCGCGGATGCAGCCCGATGGGACATTTCGCAACGTTGAGGGGGGCACTGTGCTTCACGCGCATCCCAGTTCGCTCATGTTTAACCGCAAGGCTGACTGGGTCATCTTCCACGAGGTCATGGAGACGGGGGACAAGACATTCATCAGAGACATTACAAAGATTGACAAGGCGTGGTTGCTGGAGTATGCGTCCGAGTATTACAAGGTGACGAGTTGAAAGGGCCCTATGCCTCGAATAGCCTGGCGCAGTTGGGCCGAGGCGCCATCATGTTGACAAGCCATGACGCGCAGGGACGACAACAACAAGGCATGCACATTTTCACCGTTTGGAGAGATTGGCGTCCGAGTTAGCCTCGAGTGATGTTACTCCAACGGCCTGGTATTGGCAATGGACCATGGCATGCGCAGCCTTGTAGAGCTCGGACGAGGTTATAGCCAAGAAAATGGAGAAAATGGGGCCGTGCGAGATGCGAAAGCACCTCTCAAGTCGACTTACTACCGGGTCCATAGTTTGCGGTACGACTAGAGAGGCGAAATTGGATAGCGACCCAAGCCCCCGGGGCGAGGGACTGAGCATTATAACAATGCGAGGTACTCTCTCCTCAGCGCATCGTGTTTCAGTCCTTGGCCCGTCTAGCCTTTGCACTGGAATGGCGACAACAAGAGCTACAAAGGGAGGCCTGCTGTTAGAGCTTTAGCATGGCAGCATCATGATGTATGCACATGGGCCACAGCATGGATTGGTCAGGCGTCACCAAGGAAAACAATCAAAATGGCCAGCAGCAGTCTCGATTGCGTGGTGTAGTATGCATGTTGGCGTGGGAGCCCCTTTTTTTTCTCTTTTTGTTTGAGCCTTACCTAGTCCTGATCTGCCGGGCCGAACTCGATGGGTGAAAGAGAGGAAAAATAATAAACAATCGTCTAGTAATAGTACGTACTGTATGTGCGACATGCATGCAAGATTGCACAGACCCGCCCAAAAAAAAAAACACCAAGACTTGTTGCACCAGGAATGGAAGCAAAAGCACGTCTGACACGGCTCGGAAATAGCACCATGGAAAGAAGCGGTTGTGCATGGCGCAATTGAATCCTGAACCAAAGCGAGCAGGCGAGCGCAAGTCAGGGTAAAGAGACGTAACACAGTTGGGATATAGAGGATGGAGATGGGATGCAATGCATCGCTGCCAAGGCTGGGGTCGATGCTTGTTGCCATCGGACACGATTCCAGGACCCCCTTTTGCTTTCTGACTGGCCGGCCTCGTGGTCCTTGTCATCTAAAACTCCATGTTTTTGCCCA
Organism: Ophiocordyceps australis; assembly: GCA_002591415.1. Classification (NCBI taxonomy): domain Eukaryota; kingdom Fungi; phylum Ascomycota; class Sordariomycetes; order Hypocreales; family Ophiocordycipitaceae; genus Ophiocordyceps; species Ophiocordyceps australis. Next base: position 93,797 of record NJET01000038.1, on the reverse strand, counting down.
GTTGTGCCAGGGGCGGGCCACAGTTGGACAAGAGGATCCAGCACTGTATCTAGCACTGAGCAAAGCAGTGCAGTACCAGGTTGTTTGAGGCTGACTGAGCTGCAGAAGCGTGCTGTTCCTAGCCCTGTCCGTACTGTGCAGAACGAGTGGCCTTGGCACAGTAGATGAGTAGCTACTGGCTGAAGGCATGGACTAGCCCCCAGCACATTCATTCGTACCTGCAGGAGACCCGCTAAAGTGGGCGCCTCTCAGCAGCCAACAGACGGTTATTAGGATGCAGGAGTAATGTCCGGCTGCTGCCCACGACTCTGTATACCTGTAGGCGTTTTCGAGTAGTTGTAGTGGTAGTAGTAGTACTACTAGTAGTAGGATGGGTGCCTTGGGTAGAGACGCCCATGTTTACCTCCTGCCTACTACTACCTTGGGTAGGTGCCTATTAGTACTGTAGTAATAGTAGTAGTACTAGTACTGTAGTAGTAGGTAGCAGTATTGGCGGTGGTTGTTAGTACTAGTAGTAGTAGTAGGCCCCTGGCACTATACCTGGTGCACAGAACACAGCACATTATCCTGGTGCTAATCTGGATCAAGGTGGAGCAAATAGTGGCCGTGGGCAGGAGCACTGTTCTGTTGGCTGGAAATGAACACCACCTCTACCCCTTACCGTCTGAGGTACGTACCTCCCTTTGATTGCCTGCTAGCGCCGAACTGCCATCCCACCGCTGCTGCACCTCCAGCGCTGGGCGGTTGAGGCATCCATGGGCCAAGGTTCATCACTTATGCTGGCCCCAGCTTGCTCGCCTCCCTTTCTTCCCCTTCTCCCTCCTCACACCTTGGCCATTGCCTCCGTCTCTCCCTCTGCCTTTGTCTTTGCCTTGCCTCTTGTGCAGGCTTGTCACTCTTTTGGTTCCGTTTGCTGTCGGCGTCATTCTTTTTTTCTTTCTCGCTCTGGCCAAATTCCTCGTCTTGGCCCTTTCTGACATTGTCTTGGTCTGACTTGTTGATCTTTGGCTACTTTGTCATTGGCTTTGAGTACTGTCTTCAAATTAGCCCGACGCTGTGCCTTTTGAGACGACGTTTCACGCCCCTCCTCATATACCTGTCGATAATCGCCATGAACACTCGTTCTGCTTTCTGACCCATCAACTTCACCGACGATACAAGCCAGCCGCGGCAGTTATTTCAACGACTCAAATCATCAAAAAAAGGGGGGCAGGCATTCGGTCACGATGCTGCTCCCGCATCGCCGTGGCAGTCTTCATGCTGACGCCTTCTCTGCCTTGCCCCTTTTCAAAAGGGAGGACGACTGCAAAGGCCCATCTTGCGAAAAGTCTTTGAGCACCAGCGTCACCAATCTCGCCATTATTCTTGGCATTGCGTATGTCCATGTTGGGTCTTGTCTAGTCATGTGGCTCTAACACGAAGCATAGAATTCCCGTTGTTGTTGCCGCTCTCGTGCTCCTCTTTCTTCATCGCCGAAATGTCCGCCGCTTGCGAATGGAGGATGCCAAGGAGTCCAATATGGGTCTCGATTTTGGCCTGGAAGACAATCCCGGCAAGGCAAACAATGTTCCCAGAAACTTGGCCCTTGGCGACGAGAAGGCAATGGCTGCACACAAGCCTGGTCAGCTCTCTATGGATATGAACCTCACGTCACCCTATCTGCTTCCCCCTGGCGCTCAACAATCTCACGATTCCATTCATTCCCTAGCCCGCACCTTTCATAACGAGCAGGATCCTTACCGAACCATCAAGGAGTACGCCAGCAGCGAAACCGGTTCCATCAGATCTTTCAACCCCTCCAAGGATCCCTCTGCTCATGCAAATGGTAGCAGACGAGCATCTGTTATCCTTGGCCAAAATGTCATTGGGCTTCCTTCGTTTCCCAAGCCACGGGCAAATCCAAACAAGTCTAGTGCTTCGCCAATCGTCCCTGAGGACAAGTCTGATCCGTTTGCGAATCCCACGGTTCCCGAGCTGAGCCACTCTTCGCAGCCTATGAAGCGTGCTCCCGAGCCGATAAGACCCGTGTCACCTGTTGTTCCAGAGATTCTGAGTGCTTCCACAACTACGGGCCCTGCTGTCGGCCGTGCTCCTCCACGTGTTCAGTCCCCTCTGGCGACAACTGTGTCTAGTCCCGTGCACAACACAAGGCCCAGGAACCCCTTTGACACCCAAGATTTATCAATAGGCGTTGCTCACACTGGCGACGAGCTCCTTTTTACGACTACTGAGCAGAGCAGCCCTGCAAGTATGGTATTTGACATTAATGCTCCTCGGGATCCTTCCAAGCCTCAGCCGGGACAGAATGGCCAAGAACAACCTCGCATCACGTCACCTGACCATGGCGAGCCCCAGAATGATCAACGTGGTCGAGGCAACCAGAGACGGGCTCCGCCGATGGCTCTACAGCAAGGCTTAGGAGTTCCTCCGTCATCATCCAAGAGATTGTCGGTTGGATTCCGGCCGCTGCCCCCAGAGGAGGTTACCGAGTCCGAGGACCCCGAGTACAGAGCCAATCGAATCCGATCATTTTATAAGGAGTACTTTGAAGAAACGAGGGAGCCGCCGCCGCCCCTGCCAACCAAGGACTCGTTGGCCAGGTACTACGAAGACTATGATGAAGGATATCTCGGCGAAGCTGCATACTATGACGCGGATACAAATGCTTTTGTCATGCCGTATGCGCAGCCTGTCACTCGCCGGGCCATGACACCTCCGCCTGCAGGCCGCTCGCGGGGTGGACCTAGAAGGCCTGGACCTCGAGGTCCGGGTGGACCAGCTAGCCCTCACGGATCTATTGGAGGAAGAAGCCTTCCTGGAGGTGGTCCACGGCCTCGCGCAGGCTCTGCTGCGGGCCCGCGCCCGGGGTCGTCTGCGTCAGCAAGAGCGCGCGGGCCGCCCAAGAAGCGTCTCCCGCCTCCGGCTGCCCTTAACACATTGCCGACGCCATCGAAATTGCGAGACGACTCGTTTGCCGTTGACTTTGCGCCTCCCGATTCTTATATTGAGCGAGCCGCAGGCAGGTCTCAAAGCCCCTTGGGAGAACGCCGGCCTTACCAGCTCAAGGTGCCGGTGGCCTCTCCTCTTGTGACGGCCTTTGATGAGTTGTCGGCTTTGCCAAGCCCGTAAGTAGTATATTGCATTGCATTGCATTGCATTGGCATGCAATGTAGTGATGGGGGCGCAGGGATGCTAACGGTTGCCATGGCAGACATGTTCTCCGAAAATCGTCGACATTTACGAATCTCGACTTTGCACCGCCTAAGAAGTTTAAGGACTCGGATTCAATGAGTGATTCTGGAAGCATCAGGAGCAACAGGAGCGGAATTTCGGCCGTGCAGCTAGGAGCGATTCGCAGCGGAGCCGGACGAGTGAGCCGACTGCCTGGAGATACTGTGTTTACGACAGCAGCTCTGAATGACCAGCTCAAGCCGCAATGGGGAATGCGCAACTGAGAAGACTTGGCCGGGCCATGTCGCATTGTAAATGTGGGCACTGCAAGGTAGCCCGACGGCGTCATTGACGGAGGAAGCATTTGGGTTTCAATAAGGACTATTTATCTTTTTTATATATATTTTCCCGGACCCTCTATTCAGGTCAGTTGTCTAGAGGAGAGGAGGGAGCTGGAAAGCAGAAGAAAGCAGCTTGCATATAGAAAGGAGGGGGGGGATTCAGAACAGGTAGAAAAGGTAAAGCAACAAGGTGGCCCAATAGGGGACTGTCTAATTTTTAGTGTAGCGGCACCTGAAGAAGCTACTGGGGAGTGGTGGTGTGTACCTGAAGGTGAGTTGCTGCTGTGCGTGGGTGCGTGTTTGTCAACAAGGCGAACAATGCGTTTGGGGGGTACTAGTAGTAGTACTTTAGCTTCTACTCCTACTACCAGCACCTACTACTAGAGTACTAAGTCTAGTATGTGTCGAGTAGTGTTCCTGGTAGTGGGTACGAACCTACTGTAGCAGGTAGTAGTAGTACTAGTAGTAGTAGTAGTATTAATAATAGGCAGAGCAGAATAGGGTATGTGTGGCGTATTGGTAGGAGGCAAGGAAACTTGTTGGGGGCGACGAGGACAAGGGTGTTTTTCAAGCAAAGGTGTAGTTGATTGGCATGGCAGACATATAGGATGGAAAAGCCACGATGGCAAGAGAAGGAGGCCCAAAGTGGGTTGGGACGAGGTTTGCTTGGCGGCGGTTGTACAATGCCGCAAGCGGCTCACGGGTGTGGACATTACAAGCAGGTGGAGACTTGACTTGTGTTTTGGTGACACGTGGAAGCAAAGAGCTGTTTTGCAGTGGGCTGGCTTTGGCGAGTCGCGACAGCATGGGCAGCATGGGTGCAGATGTAGCGGTCCTAGTACCTGACTAGGGAGGCACTAGGTCAGATACGAATGCAGTGGCTGTAATTATTCGTACCATGATTCTTGGCCATTACGAGTCCAACGAGTGCATGATGCTCTTCTTTTTGGCGCCAAGCTTTGCAGGCTCTTGCTCTCGGCTTGGTGTCAGTTTGTCGCATACCCTCGTGCATGCAAGCCTGTCAAACACTTGCAGTGCTAAATGTGCCCTGGGCCAGGCAGAGCTGCGACAAGGGCCTGTGCAACCCACGTCTCAGCAACCGCTCCGCCACGCCACCGGCTGTATGTCTATCTATGTACTTTGCTGCTGCTGCTCGTCTCGATTGAGCAGCCCCCATCCGAGCCCCCGCTTCTCACCCGTCTCCACGCTATTCCTACCTGACTCTTTTTCCTCTTTGCTTATCCTCTCATTCTTTTCTCTCTTGTTTCTCCTGCATTTTTCTCCCATCTTTCTCCCCCCCCCCTTTCCCAAAAGGTTTGGCCGGTTCGCTGCCGCAATTTCTGTCCCAGGATAGTAATTGACCTCGCAACCATTGACGGGCCTCATCTAGTGGGCGTCTGCCCCCCTTTTCTCCCTCTCTGTTTTGTCTCGTTGACTGTCGTCCATTGTTTAATTCTTTTGAGGCTTGTCATTTGCCCGATTCGGCTTTGGCGCCCCAGGCAAAGGGGGAGCACTTGAGGACTGGACTGGTATGTTTGACGTGTATCACAGTCGTCTGCAAATGTCTCTCGTGTGTCTCGATGCTTCCTAGCGCCCGTCAAAAGAATGCGTGCCTTGCATGACGTTGGCCCGACCATGGTGGCTCGGCAACCAGAGGAGCCAAGTCTTGATTGTTGACACCAGGCCCAGTCTTGCCATGCTAACACGCTGCCTTCAGTAAGGGCGTCATCGCCAGATATCGAGAGCCATGTCGTCGGGCGCAACCAGCCTGCTAAACTCCAACCCCGGAGGGTCGACGACGCCCACGAGTGCGCCTGCTCAAGCGCCATCGCAGCAGTCGTCTCCCCCGGCTGCTGGCGGAGGCAGTGGTGCCACGTCGACGCCCGACGCCTCGGGCTCGTCTCAGCAGCAGCAGCAGCCGTCATCGACTGCCCCGTCGCCGCCTGTTGCTCCCTCGTCCTCGGCGCCGCCCGCTGATGCGACTCCCTCGTCCAACCAACAGCAATCCAATGCTCCACCGCCTGCTACCCCAACCCAGCCCTCACAACAGCCACCTCCAAGGCCAACGCCTACGCCACCGCAAAACTCGACGCCAAACTCGCCTGCTCCCGGAGTCTCGACACCCGCTCCTCCTGCTAGCACGCCCCCTTCGGACCCCAGCCAGGGGCAGCCGCCGCCGCCAGCGAGCTCGTCGTCACAGGACAATGCTCCGGCGCCAACGTCTTCATCGCCGCCGTCTTCATCGCCTCAGCCTGAAGGCCCCTCTTCCAATGTCATCACCATCACAAACAGCGACACCACGGCCACGAGCTTCCAAGTCATCACTTCCACCACTACTCAACAGCCCGGCGGCTCTACTCCTACGGCCACGACGACTTCGTCCACTTCGAGTGCCACCCCCATCGATCCATCTGACCAAGGAAGCAGCGGCCTGTCGCAGGGCTCCAAGGTGGCTATTGGTGTGGTTGTGCCTATTGCTGCCATTGCACTGCTTGTACTTGTTGGCCTTTGGCTGTGGAAGAAGCGTCGAGCTCGCCAGGAGGCTGAAGAGGAGCGTCGAAAAGAGGTGGAGGATTACGCCTACAATCCCAATGCTGACCCTACCATGCCCGCCGTTGGGCCAGACAATTCGTATGAAATGAGGGAGGAAGGTTCTGCCGGCTATCGCGGCTGGGGCTCCACCACGGCTGCAGGCTCAGGACGCAAAGCCTCGACTACCATGTCTGGAGGCCGGGCCACGGGTGGCGCGTATTCGGATGCATCTCCCACGCGTGGCCACGCCTCGGAGACTCGCTCCGGCGAGGCTTTGATGGACGGCTCCTCGTCGCCCGACGGAGAGATTCTTGGCGCCATGGGACCTTCGGCTTCCAACAATCGTAGCAGCGATGTGCGCCGAGGCCCGTCAAATGCCTCATCATCCTATAGTGCAGCCCGCTCTGACGGTTCTGACGGCGGCTTGTACGGCAATGGCGCGTCCTACTATGAGCAGTATGGGCAGAATCCCTACAACGATGCGCGACCCCAAGAGTTGCCGGGACAGGCTGTCATTCGCGACAATCCTGCTCGACGCAACACACGCATTGAAAATCCGGCTCACTTTCCCCAGCAGAGCTCAGGAATTGCTCAGAACTTTTGAAGAGTGGTGCCAGCACTCTTTATTTTCCTGTCAAGAGATACCCTACGGAGCCGTCCTTCCACCGCCCTCTTGCCTACAAATTAATGCCATGTTCTATTACGGCAAGAGAAGGCGCGGCATTTTGTCTGAGCGAAAGAGAAGTGTGAATGTGCAATGGCGTTTTTTTTTTTCGGAAATTTTGGCAGGCATACAAATCACTGTGCAGCTCGCATTGCATACGATTGGACTGGTTCTTCTCTTTTTTTTTTCCCTTAATTCTTTTCTCTCTTTACTTTTGTCCTTGTAATGCAAGGTTTCTACTCTTTTCCCCTCTTCCCTTTTCTCTTAATACTTTTTTCTCTTGCAAAAAAAAGCTTGGACCCAAAAGAACTCTTGTCTTTGCTCTCCTATGTCTGCTTCATAAGAACCGCTACTGGAAGACCATGTGGGTGGAATTGGGGCATATTGAGTGAGGGACATGTTGCCCTTTTTTTTTTCTTTTTACATTCCCGACTTGGTTTCTTTGTTGTTCTATCTTTGAAACTTGAGGGCTGCGAGCTGGTGTATATACATGTGTATGCATTGAAACGCACGCAGCAAAAAAAATGAGCCTGCAACTCCAAGCTGAGAAAAGGTGATTTTGAAGGAAAGGAGGAATGTGTGACGTCAAGTGGTTTCAGAGGCGAGGCTATGTTGAAGAATGTGGTGAGGGCGGTGATGTAGTCGCGGGACCTGAACCTGTCGGATTGGTAAAGGAAGGAGAGTTTGTCTAAATCAAGATGCCGCTGCTGCCCAAGTTTTCCTCTTCCCAAGCCATGCCCCAGCTGTCTGAAGCTGACTGGGTATACTACTTGTAAAGAATGTTGTAGGCTTTTGCACCTGCAACAAGGACGGCAGATTTCTACATGGCTCCCGCGTCTAATCGCGGATGCGTTTGAATTCGATATTGGAGTACTGGACTTGCACTTTAAACGTTCGCAGGCCAACTCGGCCTCTTTTAAACGTCTGGTCGTGAACCTCGATCAAGGGCTTTTCCACATCATCAACGAATATCTTGATCAAGGATCCAACCGCCTCGACCTTGATGACGAAGCTTGACTTTGTCATGACGCCCAAATCAGCGGCCCTGATATGTCTCCAGTTGTTGTGGGCGGCACCTAGCACAAGGCGTGTAGCAGAGCCGACTCCAGCCCATTCAATGCCAGTATAGTAGCCTTTGTACTCGTCGACACCATGGCCTGGATTGGACACGCGGAACACTAGGCCGGCATTGACTGGCTTCGACTTGACGGGAAACGTCAAGTTGCTGGCAAAGACAAAGTCGTGCACATTGGCGTCCCTGGCGCCCTTGGTCAGAATCCCCTGGCCCCATCGTGTGTCTGGGTCATGCTTGGACGTGAAGTTGAGGATGGCTTTGCTGCCTGGGGCTTTTGTGGCCAAGACACCAGAGCCCATGCGAACAAAGACTCCCTTTTTGCCGTAAATGTCCCATTGAGTGGCGTCAGTCTTTTCAAACCAATCGGCAAGGGTGAGCTCGCGCTTGATTCCTCTCTATAGCCATGGCTTAGCACGCGCCCATGACGGACAAGAAGCAACTCACCTTGACGCATTCAATGTTATCTACAGCGCCGCTTGTTGCCACTCGACAGTTTTCATCTTGGGTATCGCAGTCTCCAGACTTGACTGGCAAGCCCCATTTGCCGAGATGGGAATAGCATGTTCTTCCGCACGTGTATTCATATGTCCATTCTTCTTCGCCCCTTTGGCAGCTTTTCTATCAAGCCCATCCATGTCAGCATCATTCTGCACATCGTCATGGGAAGCCGTCTTGCCTTGGGAGGGCAGTAGCCAGTGCCATCTACACCCCAATCATACGTAACCTTGAAGCAGTTGTTGTCATCCAAGAAATCCTGTGCTCCAAACGTCAGTATTTCTCATGCGGTTGAAGCTTGGCCTATTTGCTTGCCGGCTCAGCCTTTTTGCACCACAGCCTTTTATATCCGCTCCAGCATCTCGCCCCGTATTCTTTACAACAATCTGATCCAGGGCTCTTGCCTCGAATCGGCTCTGTGCACAAGTCGCTCCAATTAAGATATTGAGTTGACGTGTAATACTCGCGGTCCTCCTTGTCGAAACTTCCAGGCTCAGAGTTGGACGTGCCACAAGCCGGGCTTGTTCCAACCCACTCGCATTCTCGTCCACCCAAAGTACACTTGGCGACCACGACGGTTGCCATTAATGCCGTCGCGGCGGCGACGAGGCTGACTGAGTGCATATTCAGAAATTTTTGGCTTTGCTATCGAGAAATTACCTCTTGGAGCAAACAAGCACTATCTTGTTAGGCTGGACGACCAAGGCAAAGCTTATATATATATAGGAGCTGGAAACTTTTCAAAGGATTAGTAAAAAAGTGTAAAGAAAAAAAAAGACGAGTGTCGGAAATTATAAGCGCCATCAATTTTCATGACAATCGCCAAGACTTGGAGGAGAGATGAGCCACACTAGCAAGAGACTTTTATTTTGTGCTTTGGGTGCTTTGGGTGCTTCTAGTCAAGAAGAACAGTGAATAGTTTAATCCCGAACCTCGCCGATTGAAATACTCCCCCTCCCTCTCTTGAGGCCTTTTGGTTACCTTATGCTTGACATGATACACAGCGGTGTCACCCAAGGGAGGACGTTGTATTCAAGTCAATGGCATCAAAATGTAGTGAATTACCCTGGATACTACTGTATATCCCTCACCAAGGTCTTACTCGAGCCAAGTCTCTTCGCTTACCCACCTGCAAGGTAAAAAAGATTCCAGACGACTTTGCTGCAATAATCCCATAGCCAGGGCATTACAGTGGCTGTAAACAATATTCTAGAACACTTTGATTACCTCTGCCAAGATGTTAAGCATTCTACAAAGTGCTACCTACCTCGTGCAAGAATGCAGCGCAATGTTATAATATAAGATGATATTCAAGTAACTAGGTTATATTGCACTAAATACCCTTGCTAGGAAAAGAGTTATCAAACGTTTATATACCTTCATAATGATTGCAGCCTTTGTAACAAGGTATAAGCAATACCAATGTTAAAAAAGAAAGCGCATATACTATTGAGTATTGCTAATCGTACAGCCACCGAGTGCTAATCGTACAGTAACCCATAATTTTGAAGTACTGTGGGGCAGAATCTATCTACTAGAGGTATCTTTCTAGCTCTAAAATCGCTACGTAAAAAAATATTATTTATATCGCTGGCTCTGGCAAGGTCTGACAAGGTCTGGCAAGGTCTGGCAAGGTCTTATAGACTCTGGCTGGCCCTGGCTGGCTTTGAATGGCTCTGGCAGGCTCTGGCAGGCTCTGGCAGGCTCTGGCAAGGTCTGATAGGCTCTGGCTGGCTCTGGCAAGGTCTGAAAAGGTCTGGAAGGTCTGGCTAGTTGGGAGGTCTAGGTATATACCGGAATTTGTTTTTCCGGAAAGGTACCTAAAAATTTCGAGTTACTGTACGATTAGCAATCGGTGACTGTACGATTAGCAACACTCATACTATTAGTCTGCAAGGCATCGATTGTTATGCCCTTGAAATCTTGCAGGGGAAACCAATGCTCTTGATTTTTTTTTTAAAAAAAAACAAGCAGTATATATTATTGGCAACGAAAAATACTAAAAAAAACATTAATAAAACGTGGCTTGGCCCTTTGCCCCGACCCGGAATCGAACCGGGGATCTTGTCATTGTACTGTCCGTCAACAAGTTGCGAACATGGTACTAGTGACACGCTATACCACTAAGCCACCAGGGCATTTCGAACCAGATGATGTGAACAAGGGTGTTGGCAGAAAATATAGAGTTTTGGCAGATTGTGGGTAAGACATGAGGCATGCTGTAGTTGGAGAAGAGGGTGGATTTTGCCACATGTTGTTGCATGACAAATGGGGTCTTTAATCATGGCATCATCATTCATGGGCGCAAAGACCATGTCTGGGGCACAGCTGGTGCGGCCATGGTGTGGAAGGGAAACAGCCGGCCAATCTAGGGGCCAGAGGCAGCGGACGCGACGTCTCCACTCGGCGTTTTATTAGCGAGATGTTTTTTATTTTATTTTATTTTTTTTCGCGACTGTATTCATTCATGCGTTGGCAACGCGACGCTCACATTTTGAGAGACGGGCTCGGCTTTGAAGACTGGAGGCAAGCAGAGAGACGGACTGGGCTTTGAAGATTGAGGCAAGCAGAGACGCTTCCAGCTGGGTGGCACGAGGGAAATCATGACAAAAGGAAGCAGCACTCTGCCTCGCGTGGTGGCGGCAGAGCTCCAGAGAGGAGAAGAAAAAGACGGAGTGGCATTCCGGGCCAGGACGGGCCACGTGCACCGGACATGGGCCGGGACGTTTTGGTCGCTGCCAGAGCTGTATATCCAGCCCGAGTCGGTGTGCGAGGTGGAAAAGGCAGTGGTGCTGGCGCAGCGGTGTGGGCGACGCATAGTGACGACGGGGTGCGGGCACTCGCCGTCGGCGCTGACGTGCACGTCGAGCTGGATGGTCAACCTGGACCGGCTGAACCGGCTGCTGTCGGTGGATGTGACGAGGGGCCTAGTGGTGGTGCAGAGCGGGATGCGGCTGTTTGCGCTGTGCGAGCAGCTCGACGACTACGGGCTGGCCATGGGCAACCTGGGCAGCATCAACGAGCAGTCGGTGGCAGGGGCCATAGCGACGGGCACGCACGGCAGCAGTCTGCAGCATGGGCTCTTGTCGGAGCAGGTGACGGGGCTGCGCATTACGCTGGCCAGCGGGCAGACGGTGGCGTGTTCGGGGGAGCAGCGGGCAGAGCTGTTTCGGGGGGCGCTGCTGTCGCTGGGGGCGCTGGGCATCGTGACCGAGGTGACGCTGCGGGTGGTGCCGGCCTTTTGGCTGCAGTGGCGGCAGACGATTGAGGCGGATGCGCGGCTGCTGGGCGGCAAGGGGGAGGACAGTGAGGGCAAGGGGGAAAAGGAGGGCGAGGAGGAGGGCGAGGAGGAGGAGGAGAGCGTGTGGACGCGCAGCCAATTTGTGCGCGCGTGGTGGTTTCCCTATACGCGGCGGGCGGTGATTTGGCAGGCCGACGTGGCGGCGGCGGCAGAGAGCGCCAGGGAGCCGCGGCGCAGCTACTACGACGGCGCGCTGGGCTACTACCTCTACCAAAACCTGCTGCTGGTGGCGCAGGCGGTACCGCGGATCCTGCCGTGGGTGGAGTGGTTTGTCTTTGGCATGCAGTACGGCTTTGCCAACGGCAGCAGCAGCAGCGGACTGCAGCCCAGCGGGCGGGCGCTGCTCATGAACTGCCTCTACTCGCAGTTTGTCAACGAATGGGCCATTCCGCTGCATCGCGGCCCCGAGGCGCTGCGGCGGCTGGCATGCTGGCTCAACCGTCTGCAGCCGGGCGACGCCGACTACGTGCCGCACGGCATTCCCTTTTCTGCCGACGGGCTCTATGTGCACGCCCCCGTCGAGGTGCGCGTCGCCGACACTTCGCCCACTACTGGCGCCGGCACCCGCCCGCTGCTCGACCCCACGTGCAGCCACGGCCCAAGCCTCTATCTCAATGCCACCCTCTACCGCCCCTACAACTGCGATCCGCCCTGTCGCACCCGCTACTACCAGGCCTTTGAGTGGCTGATGCGCGACCTCGGCGGCCGCCCCCACTGGGCAAAGAACTTTGAGGCGGCCCGCCACGACATTGAGGCCATGTATGGCGCCCGCCTAGACGACTTTAGGCGCATCCGCCACCAGGTCGATCCCGACGGCATGTTTGTTGGGCCCTGGCACCGCGCCGTCATAATGCCCGACGCTCCCAAGCTCCCGCTCGAAGAGGCTGAAACGGCCCGCCGGCCCGCGCTCTGGGGCGGCCTGACAATCCAGGGCAAGGTCTGAGCTGGCCAGCCTCTTTCTCTTGTGCACCTATTCCTCGCACCGACTTCTTTGCACCTCGTCTCTTTTTTTTTCTCTTTTCTCTTCTTGCACCCGTCATGAGTACTACTACTACTACTACTACTACTACTGCTAGCAGCCAGACGCCGTTGCCTACATCAAATACACAAGCTTAGCTGCTGCCAACTCCGCTGCAATGCCCCTTGCACCCTCTCCCTCCCTCCTTGTTCCCCAAGTCGCGCAAAAGCCCGCCTGAAACCCCGACATGGGCTCTAAAGAAAAAGACAAGACCAAGAGGATAGATAGGAGGCCAAGGTTCAAGGTTGTCAAGAATAGATGAATCAAGGCGGGGAAAGAAGAAGAAAAGGAAAAAGGGGAATGTACAAGCAGGGGAGCCCTTTGTTAAAAGGAAAAAAAAAAGGCCATGGAGGGAGAATGGTCTCCCCCAATCATATTGGCGGTTTAAATGTAAAAAGAGAAAGAAGAAAAAAAAAAAAGGGGGGGGGGGGTAAAAAAAGTCTATGCACACAAGACAAACGGCATGTACCGAGGCAAAGGGATTAAATAACATGGTCTTGACAAGAAGAGCAGGCCGTCTTGACAAGAAAAGGAGGCCGTCTTGACAAGAATAGGAGGCCGTCGAGACAAGCTCAGTCGGGAGCCGACGACTAGCCGCGGCTGCGCTGGCTGGCGCTTGTGCGACTGCGCTCGTCCTCTTCCTCAATGACATCGCTCAGGCGCGTGGGGTGGTGGTGGCGCGGCACGGTATCCCAGCCCGGCGTGCCGTAGCCCTGGCCCGAGTAGTCCTGGGGGTCAGAGTAGGTGCCGGACCAGCGACTCGGGGCGCCGCCGGGCGACGTGGGCCCCGTCTCGTAGCCGGCGCTGGGCGGCTGTGTCGACGCCCCCGACGTCTCGTATTCTTCTGTTTGGCCATCAGACAGGGACGAGGCCGACGCCGGAGCTCCCAGGCCATGCATGTTGCTGCCCGGCGCGTCGCCAGCAAACTCACCTTGGCTGTAGTCGCCCTCGGGGCTGCCCCCGCTCCTTGCCGCCTGTTGCGGCTGGCCGGCCTGCGGGTAGGCATACTGGTAGTCGTCGTGCCAGCTCCTCGCCTCGCCAGCCCCAGTCGGTCGACTGCCCTGCACCATGGGCACCACCTGCACGCCCCCCACAATGGTTGCCTGGCCGTGCTGCAGCGAAAAGGTGCGGTCGCGCTCCTCCTGCTCGCGCCGCCCCAGCTCTTCCCACGCGCGCCGCGCCTCCTCCTTGGAGATGGACAGCTCCTTGCGCATCTCGGCCAGCTGCTTGTGCATCTTGGACGTGCTGCGCTCCTGGTCCAGCGCCTCGCGGATCGCCTCGGCCCGCTCCCCCCGCTCCTTTTGCAGAGCCATGTCCATCATGGCATTGATTTCCTGCGCCCGCTCCAGCTCCGCCCGCGTCTCGAAGAACCAGCGCTGGAACTTGCGCTCCGAGCTCGCCCGCAGCCGCTGCAGCTCCACCACGGCGTGGAACAGGTTGGCCCCCGCCGCCGACAAGTCCGTCACCTGCCGCGCCAGTTGCTGGCCCATGGCGTCGTGGCTGAGCTCGTCTTGGTTCTGCTCGATTTTGCGGATCCAGTAGCTCGTGAGGCCCTCCCAGTGCGCCGAAAGCGTCTCCCACCGCTCAAAGGCGTGGGGAAAGGCGTTGCGTGGCTTGGACGCGTCTGCGCGGCTTGTCTCTGCAAAGCCAGCCGGCGGCTCCTCTGACGGCAGCGTAGTCTTTGCCAAGTGTGGCAGGGCCGACGGCTGCGAATGGTGGCGGACATGGTGGTGTTGGTGCTGGTGTTGGTGCTGTTGGTGCTGGGGCTGTTGGTGCTGGTGCTGGGGCTGCTGGCGAGGCTCTGCAGGCGCCGCCTTTTTGCCCGCGCTCTCCTCGGCCAGCCGCGCCTCCGTCTCGGCTCGCACGCGCTCCAGGGCAAGCTCTCGCTGTCGCGCCTCGCGGGCTGCGCGCTCCTGCATAATGACTCGCGGCCCTCTGATGCCCGAGGGCGACCCAGTCGGCGCCACGCCTGTTGCTGGGCGCCGAGACGAGGCCAGGCTTTCCGCCGCCAGATCGGCCATGGCGGCCGACTCTTCGCCCAGGTCGGGAGTAAAGCGATTGGGCTGCCGCACCGCCTCCTCCAGCGCGTACAAGATGGCCTTGTGGATGTGATTGGAGATGCGCACCGCGGGATGCGTCGGCAGAGAGAAGCCGCGAGAGCTGTGGCCGAGCTTGGCCGTCGCCGCAGCCTCGTCAGTCTCTTGCACCACCAAAGGCCCACGCCCGCCAGCAGAGTCCGAGTCGACCAGCTGCAGTCGACGCCGCGTGCGATGAAGCGATGAGGCGCCCGATGAGCATGCGGCAGTGCGATGCGAAGTGTCCAGAGGCTGTGGCTGGGACACGAGGCCTTGTGCGCCGCCGCCAGTCGGGAGGGAAGCCAAGGTTTTGCTCCGTGACGCTGCAGCTGCTGCAGCCAAGGAAAAGTCTGCCTGCAAAGTCGAAAACGGCGCTGCCGTCATGGGACTCTTAGCGCACTAATTGGAAAAAAAAAAGAATATACCACACACACACACACACGCACAAAAAAAAAAAAATTTGGTGCTGCAATATTGTGGTGGCAGGAAATGGGGGGCTGGGAGATGCTCTGCGCACGCCGTCACCAAAATGCTCAGCTCAATTGCCTTTGCAGCTCCCTGGTCATGTTCCTTGCGCTTCTCTCTCGCTCTCCTTGACCTGCATTTGCATTTCAAGCCCAGATTGTGGTGCTATTTTTTTTCCTGTTGACTCATGCGAGCAATTAGTGCAAACCGTCGAGATGAAAGCCTCCGTTGTCGCGTCTCAAACGCCCCGACTCATCCCCCACGAGATGAGAGGCAAGAAAAAAAAATTAAAAAAGACAAAAGCAGATTGCACGACATGGGGAGACAACAACATCATCTTTCAAGACCAACAAAAAGGCCACATCAAACGACACATGTTGGCTGAGACAGACGGCTTATAGCCCTCCATCGTCGTCACAGCACGGCCTAGTCCAAGCAATTAGCCTGGAGAGCCTTGTCAGTTTCACTGTGCCGAGACGTGCGTCCATGCGACCCACAGCAAACTCGTCACTCTCCGTCGTCTCCTTGGCTGCCGCTTTGATGTCTGGCCCTTTTGAGGGGGCCCCTTGAGCAGCAGTCTTGAGCAACAGCCTTGAGCAGCAAGGGGCTTCTGACTCGCTGCTTCACATGTCGTTGGTCTCGTGGCAGCACATTCCCCCCAGACGGACGAACCCTTGCGGACGAACCCAGACGGACACGCCAGCGGTTCGGCCCCGAGCCGAGGCCCCCCAGCCCTGGCACCAATCACTGCCTGCGCCAGCGTGGCTGTGGAATGCAAATGCTTCAAATCGTCTTGGCTTTTGTGGACAAGCCATACCCACCTCGCCATGCCTCTCAAACTCTACTTGGCTGTCACTCGCCCACACCCACACACAAATACAAGCACTATATATATCTACTACAGTAGGACCTACTAGGGAAGTAGGACCTAGTAGGGATATACATCTACACTACCACTACTACCACTACTACTACTAGTACCCAGACGAATTGCATCACTACTTACAGAGCAGCTTCCCTTGCTAGTCGGCCCAATAACCCAAACCTCCTCCTATGCCGTGTCCAGGACAATCACCTCGGCATCGCCCTCGCCAATGCTCTCCACCCCCAGCCTATCGCCGGCATTGACCCCTTGGATAAAGGCGCCATCTCCTTCTGATAGCTCGGCATCTTGGCGCCCATCGAGCCGTATCTTGGCCTTGCCCTTGTTCGTCATGGGCAAATGCACATATACCTTGCGCCTGGTGGCCGCTGTCGACTTGTTGCCCACTATCCACTCGAACCGCGCCTGTGGCGCAATGATTGCTGCGCCCATGGCAAAGTCGGCGTGAATGGGAATCGAGTTGGCAGTCATAGGCTCAGCTGCCTCTTCCTGCTGCGCCGTCGCCTCCTGGCCTCCCTTGAGCGGACTGAGAATGGTGACAAAGCCCTTGCGCTTCTCGCCATCGTCAAAATGACGCGTGTGGTATCGCGGCGGCAGACCACGCTTCCAAGGCACGGCCCAGATTTGTAGAAAATGCACCGTGTCTGTCTTGTGCTCATTCATCTCCGAGTGTGCAATGCCAGTGCCCCCCGTCGTAAACTGCACGTCGCCGCGGTGCATGCGGTAGAAGTCATCAGATTGCTCGCCATCTCCAGCGCTCTTGGAAACCACCGAGTCGCGGTGCGTGAGCTCGCCCGACAGGATATAACTGAATATCTCAAAGTCGCGGTGCGGGTGCGTTGGAAACCCCGACATGGCCTTGACACGGTCCTCATTGAGTACTCGCAGAGAGCCAAATTGCGTAAAGTCTGGATTGTACCAGTCCGCAAAGGAAAAGCTGTGATGGGTGTTGAGCCAGCCATGGTCCGAGTGGCCGCGGGCCGCTGATGGATGAGGCTTGATGATGGCCTTGTTGAGCAGAGATTTGGACATGTTGAAAGGCGCTTTGCGCATCGAGTTCGATTGATGTCTTGTCTTGGTGTCTACTCTGGTCAAATTTTTGTCGAGGCTGCTCCTAATGGTCAATATCAACGGATCTGTGGCCCTGGGAGCAAATATAAGTACAACGGAAATGGATGCAATCAAAATGGCACTCCAAAGAAATAGTCGAGGCATTTTATAGACTCTGGGCTGCAAGCTGTAGAAGCCGTGCGAAGATTCGCCAATGTCAAAAGGCTTGGATGCATCCGCTATATGCACCGCCATGGGAGTAATTCATAAGCGCACAGTCATCTTTGGCTTAGCATCAAAGACGATGCCAAAGACACGATTATTGATGCTGACTGATGGATGCACAATCTTGGGTCGCATCGTGGAGACCGCTGCAGATCGGCTCCACTTTTGCCAGATCTGATCCCGTGACCCAGGATTTGAAGAGGTTGCTCTTTGACAGCAGTTGTCGATTCCTTGTTTGCCAAGCGGCCTGCGTGGCTGTACCTGGGGCCGGCATTGTGTGGCTGCTCAAACAAGCCAAGGTGGGCAAAGCACGGGCCAATGGAATGGCGAATAGCCGTGTTGCATGTCAGCCGCATCGTCCCAGTCAACGCATAGTCTTGACTAGCCGCTGCGAGAAGAGTGCCCTTGCAGCGTTTGAATTTTGGCCCTCTACTTGCATGTGCATGTGCTCTGCATGTTCTCGAAGGAAGTCAAGGACCCACTTTGCTCAAACAAACAACCAAACCCAAAAAAAAACGAAAAAGAAAAAGAAAAAGAAAAAGCCCTCGCAGTTGACGTGGCGCCTCGTGGGCGAGTCAATCTCTCGGTTCCAGTTGCCCTTGCGTCTGATGCTGCAGACGAAAAACATTTCTTTTCTTTTCATGCTGGTAAAAGAAAAAAAAAAGGAAAAAAAACCAGCTCGTGCCCGTTGTGCAGAGTGACGACTTCCGTCGCTTTCCCAGCCACTCGGCAGGTAAAAGTGGGGAATCCTGCCCCACTGATCCGTTGGCCGACTTAAAGCTGAGGCTGCAGGTGCGCCCGACACGTTTTGCCAAACGGCAAGCGGCGCCGTTGCCCAACCGTCTTTTCTGGCCAGACTTACTCCGAGTCTAATTGACTGTTTCTGTTCCTTGATCGCTCATTAAAGAACAAGGCTGCCCCAGATTTGCAACACTCCGACCTCTCACCTACAGCTTCTAGGCGCCGCCAGTAGCGTCCCGTCCTAGTACGCCGGCTCTCGCTCCCGCTACCCCTGTCGGTGCCGTCCAAGGGCCCCATCAAGACCCCTGGGTCTCGGTGGCTGGTCTAGCGACACGACGCTCTCCCAGCCTCCGCAGGCTCAAGTGCCAGAGTCCAAAGGCCTTCTTATGCGTCTTTGGACTGCATCCTGTGTCTGATTTGATCTAGCCACCTCAAGTCGAGCTGCTACTGCTACTTTTTTATTGCCCGGTTCAACGAAATCGGACTTGGCATGCACCACGATGAATTATCAACGTCTTGAGTCCAATGACGACCCATCTTGTAGTATGAATAGCCAAACTTGATTTTGAAGGTGGCTTTTTTTTAACAGCTTGCTTTTAGATGATAGCTTGTCGCACGACCTCGCCCATTCTCACCCAGGTCGGCGCCGTCAGCAAGTCAACTTGGACCGCCTTGCTGCCTCATCCTCACACCCTTCTGCCCCGCCATTCCAGCCAAAACCGCGTGCCAAAATGCAAGATGCAAATCAACATTCTGCCCTAGACCCTCTCTTGCCTTCGTGGAATGAAGCTAGTGACAAGTCAGCCCCAGCAGTTCCTGTGGTGCGCTTGAGAGACGCTCAACTAGCTATGCTGGCTGCGGGCAATGCTGCTCTGGCCATGAACATCAAGGACGAGCTGGCCCTTGCGGCTGGAAGGGTTACTCCTGGCGTCGACGACACGCCCTATATCCAATATGCATTGGAAGTCCTTGGTCGAGACACAAAGCGTCATTCCGAGCAACTGTGGCCACACGACAGCTCACGCAAAGGCACGTACAGCCTTGCAGAGACACCTGACATGGCCAGCACAGAGCGCCCCGAACTACCTAGCCATCTACTGCGCCTTTCTCGTGGCGCCAGACGTGGCTCTGCGACACGTACCAGCCTGATGGACTCTGAGACAGACCCTAACAGGCCTCTCGGCGCTTCGGAGGAACCCCTTTCGACAAGGACACCAACAAGACGAACTCACCCGTCTAAGCCTGAAAAATGGATTCCTGTCGACAAGTGCAGTCTGCAAACCATTGATCCTCGCGGCAAGACATATCCACCTCTCACCTTCAAGCCTTGCATTTTGCGACCCTTTTCCATGATGTGCCTGATTCTATCATGCCTTCTCATGGCTGCAGCTCTTGTATTTTCCAACAGATACTCGACGCATCATGCCGGATTGACACCTTACCCCGGCAGCATATATTCGGGCCAATATTTTGCTTTTCGAATTCTACCGCAGCTCCTCGCGTCATTTATACTACTCTTCGCGCAAAACATCGTCACTGCATCACTTCGCATAATCCCATTTACCCTCATGGCGAGAGAAGATCCCCGCGACCGTTATCTTGCCTTGTTCACACGTCTCTATCCAAAATCCTTTTTGTTTCCGCAACTCATGGGGCCTTGGCAACTGAGACTCTTCAATGTAGCCACTTGGCTAGCAATTCTCACCGTTCCACTACAGAGCGCCGCTTTCACATGCATCTATGTTCAAGACAGGTGGATTTGGGCGCCGTCTCAGGGGGTAATGTGGGCACTTGTTGCCCTGTACTTTATTCTTCTGCTCTCAACGGCCATGTTGATGGCTTTTTGGTTCCGGCAGTGGACAGGACTTCGGTGGGACATTCGATCGATTGCACATCTAATTCCACTCCTGAACCGCACCAATACGCTGCGCAGCTACACCCGCACAGGCCTTTTCGACCCTAGAACCAATGCCAAGGCTGAAATGCGTTCTCGTTGGTTTGATCGACTAGGATACTGGCAAACCGAGGGCCTGAGTACAGGCGGTCTCTGGCACAGCATTGGAACATCAGCCATGCCCCCAGACCACGAACCCGTGCCTCATGGTGAGCACGCCAAGAGGGAAAGCTCGGATGATTCTCCTGGCTCCGAGGGATTTACTACTCTGGGAAATCATGGGGGGGATTACATTCCATGGTGCCTAAGAGACGCACCGCTTCTGAGCCTTGCCATGGTGACGAGTATACTGCTCATGGCGTTGCTCGTCGTGTCATTTTTACCCCAGACGCGGCTGGAGGATGGCTTTGTTCCTCGACTATCAGCAAAGCCCAACCAGGCAGCCTTTTCAGCTGCCAACTTTGTCTATAGCTTTGTCCCATCGCTCATCGGCATGTTGCTTTTCTTGATCTTTCAGAAGATGGATCAATCATTGCGCATCCTGCAGCCATGGGCAGAATTATCAAAGGTCAATGGGGCATCGGCACGATGCTCCATCTTGGCTGATTACGTGGCCTGTCTTCCGCTGCAAGCAACGTGCAGGGCCCTCGGCAATGGACATTGGCGGTTAGCCATTACAAGCTTGATGTCTGATCTCTTTGTGTTCATCCCAATTTTAGCGGGAGGCTTGTTCATGGCGCTTACAGCGACGGACAACAAAGTTCGGATGTTCCCGAGTATGCCAATGTTCGGGATTTTGCTGGCGTTCCTCCTACTCTACGTGGTCTGTGTGTTGCTGCTAGTGCCGCGCCGACATCAATTGTTGCTGCCTCATTCTGTCACATCGGTGGCCGCCATTATCGGGCTATGCTCTGCCGATGATTTTATCCGTGATGCAGCATTTCGAGCCGTGCGTTCCCACGCCGATCTTGAGGCGCGACTAGGCGTTGGACGTGAAGACTCTCGCCAAGAGAGCACATGGTTCTTTGGGCTATTACCAGGCAAGGATGAGAAAAGGCCAAGCGTCCGAAGAATGAGACGATTTACAGAAAAGGGCGTCCGGTTCGCAAGAGCCATGGTATAGAGCTTTTTCTTTGTTCTTTTTTTTTTTCTGATTTGCCAAGAGCGCAACATTTCTGGTCTCCTTGCGCTTCACCCCTTTTGCTTTACACATGTGTGCTACCTTAGCGTTGTCTTTCTTCTTTTTTTTTTTTTTTAAATGATGATAATCTTAACAAAGCATTTAATCAAAGGGCAACATATGGCTCTAGAATTCTTTTACGGAACTCGCCGTATTGTTTACGTCTCTTTCGGCGGGTTTGTTTTGTTTTGACCCTTTGCTAATGTACTAGTATTGCAATGCCAATGTCTGTGCAGAATGGGCTCATGAGGAGCAAGAAGGAATGCGTCGGCAGCTTTGACCGGGTAATTAAAGAGTAGTAGTACCACCATTACAACGGCTAAACTACTACTTCTACTACTACTTCTACTACTACTACTACTACTTACACGTAGTAGTACTACTACTACCCTTATTAGTGCAGTTACAATCAGTATAGTAGTGGTGGCAGTGTCGATAGGTACTAAGAGGCGGCAATTTAATGGTATGGAACGGAGAAACGTTTTCTTGAAAATGTACCATTATGCAAGGCACGGAATTCTGCTTTGGAATTCACGCTTTGAGCCCTGAAAATAAAAGTGGTTTAATGTCTCTCGCATCTTATCAAGAGGCATGAAGACGACGATTTATGAATTTAATTGGCATCATAGAACAAGAATTGAATAGGATTGAGAATATATTCAAGACCCTGGGATAAAGAGGGGACTAGGAAAAAAAAAGAGAGGACGTCATGGTCATAAGGTACGTTGAGGCGTTAGACAAATGTCATAAAACATGATAAAGAAAAAGGCTCCACACGAATATAGCGAGTGAGAAAAGACGTGGTGTGAGAGTATCAAGTGAGTAGAATGGAGTGAAGAGAAGGCAGTGCAAACGTGCCGTGTGCGAGCCCACCCCTTGCCTGCCAAACCACAATGTCGCCCTTTGGCGCTGGAATGGCCTTTCAAATGACCCGCACGATTTTGATACCACGTATGGTAAACCCAAGACCCCTTGCAGAATCCCGGTATAAAGGGCTTTTTTTTGAGACTTGAGAGAAGAAAGAAAAGAAAAGATGGTTGATGCCCTGACGAGGGACGGAAGCTTCAGACCAAAGGAAGAAAAGGGTGTTGCATGCTCGCTACAAGTAAGTGGGTGTTGGAGTGACGCAGGGCTGGGATACAGTTCATCAAGTCGTAATCAGTGACATTAAGTGGTTTTCGGCTTATCTGCTGCGTCGTCCAAGCATGCGGCCCAGGACATGCGTCTGTCGCTTGTGGACGGGTGCTTCGTGTTTTGGCGGGTGGGCAGGTGACTCTACTGCTGGGGATAAAACCTTTGCAGAGCGTCGACGGCCTTGGCTATCGAAGCGACGATGGAAGCGGAAAAATGATCGCTCTTGTTCGTCGTCCGAGGGGCAGTCGGAGTCGGAATCATAGTCGAAAAAGGAGCAGAACTGGGGCTCTGGACGAGGCGCAGGGCGGGGAGGACCAATATGAGCAATTGACTGGCAGACACGGGGAGCGCGACACATGACCTCGGGATCATAGGGCGATGCCAGACTGGAGGCGTTGGCGTTGTCGCCAGTCAAAGGCATTGGTGCCGAGACTTGGGGCTGGCGCAGCGCCATTTGGACGAGACCCGGAGATGAAGGGCAGCGGGTAAAAGTAGGCAAAGACGCTAAGGATTCGTTTGATTTGGGCACGGCTTTAATCGAGGGCTTTGATGGCGGGGGAAATTGCGATTCCGTGGAAACAACATGGCGGATCCGAGGGACGACAGCATGGTCGGCAGAGCGAAGAGGAGGTGAGACGGGTTCCGTCACCAGTTCGGGAGATAATGAAGCGATGCGGGGTGGCAGCGTGGTGACAATCTTGGGGAGCATGGGCTTGGGAAAGGCCGAGTAGGTAGGCCTCGACCTGGAAGCCATGGTGTAGTCTGCGGCGGCTTTCCTGTCGCGGGGTCCAGTATTGGGTAAAGGCCAGGCGGCAAGGGTGGGACAGCCTGAGAGAGACTTGCTGCGGCGACGATTGGCAAAAGAGGAAGCGCAGGGCATGGGCAGCAGAGCTGGAAAATGTATCTTTTGATGAGGCGCGCCATCTGCAGGCGTGGCCGACTTGCTAGGGACCCAAGCGCTGCTGTCCCAAAGACAGGGCGAGAGGACATGACTCTGGTAGTCGTCGTCGGGGGACACGTCTGAATCGTCGGAACCATCATGCACGAGATCTGGCGCCGAGGCCTCGGAGCCTACCGAGGACCGGTCGACAAGAAGGGGGCTGGCTGGGCTCGACTGGCACGACGAGGTGGTGGTGGCGATGCTTGTGGCACATGGAGAAGCACAGTCGCCGGTGAGGAGGCGCGGATACGAGAAGTTGTGGTAATTGGACACGAGCTTCAAGGGAGGCGGCCTGGTTGAGCGGTCCATGGTGATGCAGCGCAGACACGAGCCAACGACGACTGACTCGGGCGTCGGCTGCAGCAGAAGCCAAGCGTCTCGGAGAGATGAGCTAGTATAGCCAGATAGACATGTATGTAGGCCGAGGGGATGCTGAGGCAAAGTCTAGACGTGACTAACCAGGTCACTAACCTTGGTCACAATGAGGGATGAAGGAGAGCAGGGCAGGAGAGAGAAGTGATAGCAGATATAGGAGCACGGCGAGGGCAGAGGGGGGGCAGGAAGCAGAGAAAAAGGTTGCACACGACGCGTGGGGCTTGTGCTCGTCAAGGGCATTCCAAACAGGCTGGTCGAGGCAGAAACACAGAGGCTTCATGGCGCCTGCCCGCTTGGACTGGTGTTGACATTGGCACTCGAGGCTGCTGGCTGGCATGTAGCAAAGCGGCAGTGGGCCCATGCCATTTGGCTCCATTGCCAGTCCCCACTGGTGGGCTGGTCAGTCAAAGATGGCTGATTCGAGGCCACACTCTTGGCCATGACGAGCCATGGTTGATGTGAATCGTCAGCTTGGCGCATCCTTGGTGGGTGTCTTGAATTGGCGCCCATTGCCACCTCTCTTTCTTTCCCTCTTTTTCTCTTTTTTTTTTCTTTTTTTTTTCTTTTTTGCTCGTTTTTGTCTTCGTTTTCCCCGTGTCCATCGACTCGATTGCTGTCTTGCAGCTCCACGGCATTATCCGTCGAGACATTGGCCAGACCAAAATAGGTCGTGAGCTACATCCCGATATAGTTTCGCGCATCAACTTGCATGCGAGCTCTGTGGGAGAAGCGTCGTCTGTGCAGGGCGGGTAGCAGCAAAATGGCACAATGCGTCCAAGGGAACCATGGTGCATCGGCTCTTGCTGCGGGGTGCATTGCAGCCCTCGGGGGCAGCCGTTAGCAACCAAAGCAGGGTTCTGTTAGGCCCTGTAGGCACTGGCTGCACTTGCGCTAGCACTGCATGCAGGGCTCTGTTAGTCCCTCCCCCTTGGCATCATGCAATGCTGCTGCTAGCACCTCGACACCAAAGCGCCGAGGCTCTGCTAGCACCTCTGGGCATTGTGTCTAGTCGGCACAGGGCTAGTCTTCCAATTGCGGCATTGCCGGACGGGTCAGACCAAGAATAGCTTTCCCTAAGCAGGGAGGACAGAGGCCGTCCAACTGTCTTCGAGGTCCCTTTGCCGTGTCCAAGAAGGACTCGTCTCGATAGACTGTCCAAGGGAGAGGCAGTTGGGCTTGGGTACTCTGTGCGGCCTCAGAGCCAGCAGCGCCGCAAGACTATTGGCTTCCGAGAAAGGCGCCGAAGATGATGCGATAGCTAACTCGAACAAGCAGATCGAAATCTGAAATGGCCACTTTGCATGGCAACCGACTTGGTTTCTCCGCGCGTCGATTGCGAATCCCCGAGCTCTCAGGGCTGAGACGTGGCCCGAAACAAATGGCAGTGCTTTCTTTTGCCCAGTTATTCGCCCCGCGAATCTTGAGACAAGCACAGCATTTTTTCTTCTTTTTTCTTCTTTTTTCTTCTTTTTTTCTCTTTTTTTTTCTTTAATTTTTTCTTTAATTTTTTCTTCTTTAACCAAGAAAAAAAATCTTGTATGGTCGACTGTACGACGGCGCCGAAACTGATATTGGGTCACGAGTGATGGAGGGATGCAAAAACTGTGCACCAAAAAGTGCTTGTGGCGCCGTCAAAATCCAGCCCCTCATGCTGGCTTGCTCCCTCGTCGTGATCAAACGCCCTTGGAAGACAGTATCCGCAGAAACTTGAAAGTCAGGGAATGCTCTTGTGCAAACCACTCCAGTCTACTTGGCTGGTGGCGCTGATTCGAAGGAAATTGCAATGTCGGTCTCTGCTGCGTCGGCTTTTGACGCCAAGAAGGCTTGATTTGCCTGTTTCGTAGATTTTGGCATCTCATTGTCTCTGGAACACACCACTCGCTTGCGGCCGGCTGTTCCACACATGCATGACGAGTAGGCTGTGGGACGCCTTTGCTCGCTTGTTGTGCCCTTTTAGCCGCCCGAGCCAGATACTTGATTGCCGGAGCTTAAGCGTTGCCTGGTGAAGCCATGGAAGCAAAGGCCGAGTGCGCTGAAAGAGCTTGGCACATGGAGCTTTTTGTCACGCGATCAAGTTGGGAAATGTCTTTTGCCTCAGACGCCGTCTTGCAGCGCTACCGCACTATTGAAGTTGAGATTCGTTGAGATTCAGGTGAGCTGAAAGCCCCCTGGCTCGACAAGACGGGGAGTGAGAGCCTTGATGGGCTTATCTTAGTCACACAGGCCTGCTGGTGTAGAGCAGCAGGCTAGTAGAATTGCAGCATCACGGCGCCATAGACTGTCTTCCAAAATGCCATGGGTCTGGAATAATGAGGCGCCGCAGGCTATCGAACGGCAAGTCGGCTCGATAGACAGGCATGGGGTGATTCCTATCATGACCACCAAGGGGCCGAGGATAACCCCCCAAAATAAACTAATCATATATCACACATGTATTGAAAATTGATGCTCGGCGACTTGGCCAGACGCTGGCACCAATCGCCATAATTCGAGGCCCAAAAAAGTCGTCTTTGAGCATTGACCAAGCATTGGTACATACATGTCTGTCAAGGGAGTCGCTTTTTCCCAGCAGTCGAGTTGACAGAAACACGACGGTCTAGCCAATTGGCCAATCAGGAGCCGATTCTCACAAAAGTTTGGCGCGCACACATGGCCAGCTCCACATGGACCCTGACTTCCCGTCTTTGTTTCATCCCATCCTTTGGCCACGACACGACGCCATGGGCCGCAGTTTCGAGTCTGCCAGGCGAGAAAGGCGGACGCACAGAGCTTCTGCAGCAGGGCATGACGCAAGAATGGCCCAAAACGCCCGCTCTTGGAGACCCCATCTAGGAACCTGGTTCCTTGCTTAATCTCCCTGGCATCCCGACCTCGCGCTATAGGCAAGCATCCATCTTGTTGGACAAAATGAAAACGACAAAGATTCTCCCTTTTTGCTTGTCGCTCCTACTCTGGACACAACAACTCGTTTACAACTCGTTTACAACTCGTCTAGCATGGCTGTCCTACTTGTAACCCTGAGGAGCTCCCCGAATGGCATCTCCATGCATTGTAAACACGACGCCATATTGACAAAAGATGCATCGACTATCAACTATAATACTAGTGCCTACTTGACATGTTTCATCAAAACAAACTGCCGACAGGGCTCATGATGAGACGACATGGAAGTATCCATGGCAAACCGAGCAAGGCCTCCGTCCCAAATTGCGTCAAGCGTACACTTGCCTCAACGGGCTCCAATCAAAGCCAGGTGGCTCATGGCAGTGCAGGCCAGGATTCCCTCGTCTGGGCTTGCGGCGCGGCCGTGCGGCGACGTCCCCGACTCCCGATTGGGTCTTGCTGCCCCTTGCCGTCCACCACGAAGCTGTCTCTCTGCCTGGATTTTCGGCTTCGTCTTGTCAAGTTGCGAGGGCTTCTCCATCAGGTCATGATGGTGGCCCCAACAGGGCTTGGGCAAAGATACGAATCCACCGCCATGTGTCTATTCGTAAATGTCTGGGTGCTTCGACAAAACCTCAAAAGCGAGGCTGTCCTCGAGCACCTCCATCAACCTATTTTTACTCACTCTTCTCTCCCTCTTCTGCTTTTTCTTTGAGGCTCCCTCCTAGCCTCTCATACACTCTTTACTTTCCTCTTCTTGGCAGCAGACGACGCATTGGTGCTTGGGCACCTGCAGACAGCTTCATCTGTTTGCGTCCATTCGTTCAGTTTTCTTTGTTGGCTTCATTCGTTTCCCAATATTTAACTTGGTCTATTTCTCGTATCCTGTCATGGCTCTTCAGTTGGCTAGCACTGGAGCTTATAGTGCTTTTAACGGGTACTGGGTAGGTCGTTCAAGAAAGCCAAGTTGCCAATCAAACGCTAACCGCTGCTTCCAGAGCTCTTCCTCTGGGCCGGATCTTGGACCCTACTGTGACAGCGGTATTCAGTCTGTCACCTTGGATCTCGTTCGTGTACTACGAGCAGGTCCCTCTACCTTTACTTTGTCCAGTGACTGCTGGTCTGAAGGCATTCTGAGCAATGTCAGCAGCAGTGGGCAGCTAGTTGACCGGTGTTTATCGCTCAAGGATGATATTGCCTACTGCCAGTACAAGAATATTCAGGTTCTCGTGAGCGTCACTGTTGACGACGACCAACTTGATGACGCTGCTGGAAAAGACCTGGCCCACTTGGTATACAATAGTTTTGGGACCTATAACAATGACTGGAACGGGACCCGTCTCTTTGGTCAAGATGTTGCCGTCAATGGCTTCAACTTCAACATCTCTCCAGACTTTAGTGAGCCACCTTGACACCTTTTCTACCCGTCAAGGCTTGTGCTCACACGTATTGGCAGACAGCAGGACGGTGCTGGAAATGATCAACCAACTTCGGGACTTGGATGACATGTTGCTCATTGCAGGTACATCTTCATGTCCTCTGGATTCTGGCAATGCAAAGAATCACGACACGGTTAAGCAGCTGGATGCTTTGTTTCTTCATTACCCTCAGAGCTCCACCTGTGTCGGGACAGACAGCGCAACTCTGGACAATTTTTTGGCACCTCAAAACTGGATTCAGCTTCTGACGGGAGACAAGAACACGGGCGCCAAGCTCTTCATTAGCTTGCCAGTCTCTCCTTGGGCAGCGGAAGCCGACACTTCTCTGACTGCCAAGTATGCCTCGGATATCATTTGCAAGGTCAAAGACGACGCCAACTTTGGTGGTGTCTCTTTGTGGGATGATGGAAAGGCGACGAGCAATGAAAATGGCGATAGCGTGTTCTACCAGCAGGTTTTGGCCACGCGCAACCAAGCATGCAGTTCTGAAACCAAGTCTCTTGATGGCGAGTCAATCAAGGCAGAAAGCCCCTCTGCTCACTCTCTGACGAGTGCAAAACTCGTGCAGCGAAAAGTTCAACAAGGCCCACCTGTTTCCAACCGATGGAATCTCGTTGAAGGATCAACGCCCGAGAATCAAATCTGGGAGGCACCTCCAGCAATTGTGCGGTCTTGCCCGCCCGGAGGCGCCATCTGCTCCCAGCAGCGACGTGTTGAATACCGCTCTGTAACTTACTATATTCCTTGCAGAAGGGATCAAAAGAATGCGCGACCGCGAAGAGAAACGGTAACACTGGCACAACGACAGTCGCTGGAAGAGGAACTCAATCAACGGATCGAGCAGAGTCTGGACACGGCGAGAAACGAATACCTGCGCCTCTTTGGGGAGCGAAGACAGCAGCAGATTGCAGTTTGGAAAAACACGTTGCAGCGAGAGGCCTTCCCAGCAGAGATTGAGGAGCAAAACTCGCTCATGAAGAAGGCTGATGACATTGAAATGTACAGATTGATGGAGAATTATAGAAGAGAGCTGGATTTGTGGAAGGCACGGACACTGGAGGAGGTTGCGCGACAGGAACAGGAACTGAAGAATAAGCGGCCAGCAAAAAGGCCCAATTCGCAGCCGGTCCGGGAGGCGGCTCAAGCAACAAGCTCGTCATGGCTTGCTCAGAAAACAGCCTCAACGCCACTACAAGCAAAGAAGGATTTTAAAATGAACAAGAGCTCTAGCAGAAAGCCAAAGGTTGCTGCTACACTGAAGCCGGAGTCGGCTGTTGGGAGGCAACAAGTGGCAACAAAGACGAATACAGCAAAAAAGGTTGGTGCGAAGACGGTAATTTCGACGAACAAGGCCAGGCCGGCGTCGACGAAGAGGCCTGAGGCAGCCAAAAAGGTTCACAAATCATACACCAAGCCTGAAGAGTCTCGGCCCAAAGCACAAGAGGCGTCTAGAGTAAAGCCTAGACCATCACGGTCCACGAATCTAGGAATACCAATCAAGAAGGCCAAGATGGATGAGGTGAAGAATCCAGAGGCATCAACCAAGAATGCCAAGCCGTCAACGTGGAAGAAACCAGATGGACCCATTAGCAACCCGCGTCAGTCAACACTCAACAAGGCAGAGACGTCTAGTCTGTCAGCGTCCACGAAATCGAAAGCTTCTGGCCAGGGACCCAAGCCGTCATCATCTCGAAAAGCAGAGACGTCTAGCATCAAGCCCGAGTCAAGGCAATCGACGGAAGCAGCGACGGCTACTAAGACCCAGTCATCACGACAAGTAACGCCGTCCTTGTCGGCTTTTGCTACCAAGGTCTCGGCTTCAAGGTCGACAGTGTCAAGCAAGCAGGACAAAGTATCAACTTTGAAGGCTCAAGAGCCAACTTTGAAGGCTGTCTCGCCATCACCCTCTGTCTCTGCTGAGCAGATTGCTGTAGCAAAGATGGACAAGGTTGCGATGCTAAAGGCATTTCCAAGCTCGCGTACCTCTAGTGTGAGTCTGTCAAGAGCGACTCCTCGGCCAGTTTCAGCATGGAAGGCTACAAGTGTGGCGGTGGAGGCTACTTTGTCGACGACGAGGCCCTTGACGACAAGCATGCTTGACAAGACGTTGGATAGTGCGATTGTCATGAGCAACGGCTCTGAGAGTAGCAACATGTTGCATCCTACGACGACTGGTACAAGTAGAAGCTCCTCGTCTACTAGCGACTTGCAAGCAGTGGCAACTAGCACAAGGGGAAGCTTGTCGTCTGTTAGCAGCTTCCAGTCAAGTGGAACCATTGTCACAAACAGCAGAAGCTCTTGGTCTACTAGCAGCTTGGAGTCGACTACAGCTATTATTATCAGCAAGAGCAGAAGCTCCGTATCTGCCAATAGCGCGCAGCCAACAGCGGTTATTAGTACCAGCAGCTTAGAGTCGACTACAGCTATTATTATCAGCAAGAGCAGAAGCTCCGTATCTGCTAATAGCGCGCAGCCAACAGCCGTTATTAGTACCGGCAGCTTGGAGTCGACTACAGCTATTATTAGCAGCAGCAAAAGCT